>CAJVSB020000014.1:0-100670 GCA_911865555.2 Thlaspi arvense | reverse complement strand
CTAAATAATTGTCAACCCAGCAAAACCTTGTGTTAGCTCAAAACCCTGCTTGAGATGTAAAACTTTTACCTATTCCTGCAATCATGATTCGTGAAGTTTGAAAACCTAAGAGTATGGTTATCTTGGGTTGAAAATATTAAGACTAACCTTCTCAACTATAAGATGAGAAGATAATCAACTTTTGTCACATTGTTAAAGACCTAATATTGGGTTTAAGTCATAGGAATTGTTGTGATATTTTGGAATGATTATGATAAGAATGTCTTTTTTCCAAATGGTTGCATATAATATTTATAGATTCCCATACTTCTATTAGCTATTGTTTTCATGATGTTTCCCGTAACAAGTCAACCACCCACATTTCAATAAGTGAGTTTCTAACCAACCATGCGTATCTTTTATCAAATAAAGTAAATTCATCATATTTGGATATGTGCCCACTTTCTCGTAATTATTTCCACTATCCAAGAACATTACAAGTTATCCAATTTTTTGGGTTGGCGCGAACAAGTGATTATGCTTAGAGGTGTCATGGAATGAAGAAGTGATTGCAGAAGATTGAATGTACCACTCTTTGGTTTGCAATTATACAAGCTTGTTGCAGAAGCGCTGTTGCTTCAAACTGACCAACTAATTTGGTTTGGTTATGCCTACTGATTCCTCCTAAATGTCATTGCATTTGCATAGTTCATATGTACTCTGTTGTTGGACATAGTTGCGTGGACGACAAATTACACAACATTAGATTGCTCTCTCCACTTTGTTCACTCCGGCTAATTTATACTTTGCACCTCTAAAATAGAGAGTTTTGGTATTTTGTATCTAAAATTTTAAATTTAACACTTTGTACCTTAAAAATAAATTTTTTGTCACTTTACATCCTAAATTTTAAATTCGGCCCCAAAACCTCTCAAAATTATAAAATGTACACTATATCTTTGATTGTTCATTAAAATTAAGAGTAAATTTAAAATTTTATGTAAATAAAAAGTAACAAGATCATAAAGGACTTGGAACTCTTTTTTTTTTTATTTCCACTCTATTTAATAAACTTTCACTCAATTTATACACATATTAACAGTATGTAAAAGATTAAAATTTTTGATACTATTCAAAAGTTTAAATTAAAAATAAAATTTTTATAAAAAAATATAAAAATTATTTGAAGTGGCTATTTTAGCTCTTAATTTAAAAACTAAAAATCTTAATCTGTTACAAATTAAGAACTAATAATTATTTATACATAAAATATTAGATAAATTATTTATTAGTTCTTAATTTGTAACAGATTAAGATTTTTTAGTTTTTAAATTAAGAACTAAAATAACCACTTCAAATATTTTTTTATAATTTTTTCAAAAATTTATTTAGTTTTAGAATTTTGAATATGTAGAAAATTTAAGATCCATGTACATTTGAAGAAATTAGTTTATTTGGTTTAGATTCTAAATAGAAATGTTAATTTTAAAATAGCTATTGTAATTCTTAATTTGTTTAGTATTCTATATATGAAATAATTATTAGTTCTTAATTTATAACAAATTAAGATTTTTAATTTTTAAATTAAGAACATTTAATAGCCACTTCTTCAAATTTTTTTTTATATTTTTTTGTCAAAACTTTGTTTTTAGTTTTAAAATTTTGAACAGTACCCAATCTTTTAATATTTTACATGACGTTAATATGTACATAAATTGAGTGCAAGTTTATTAAATAGAGCGAAAATAATAACAATGAAGAGTTCAAGTCTTTTTATAGTCTTTTTATTCTTTATTTATATAAAATTCTAATTTTTTCCTTAGTTTAATAAGTGAACAAAGATATAGTGCATTTTTGTAATTTTGGGAGACTTTGGAGCCAAATTTAAAATTTTGGAGTGCAAAGTGCTAAAACCCCTATTTTGGAGTGTAAAGTGCTAAATTTAAAATTTTGGGGTGTAAAGTGTCAAAACTCCTTATTTTAGAAGATGCAAAGTGCAAATTAGTAGTTCACAATTTATTTTATTAAAATTGAAGTTATGGGTTGTGGGAAGTTTTGAGAGGTCTCCCGTCGTCCTCTTAACAAGCCTAACCACGCGCTTAATTTGTTTTGCATGGGCTGGAGTTCAACATGCCCCCAAGCTTGCCAAGCACATGTTGAAAACCTGCCAATTTTACTCTTTTTTGGGCAAGTTTATGTATTACTTGAATAAATTTGAAACTTTTATTTGATATTAGATCTTAATTCATTAAATCACATACCATAACATTCATTCAATTAATATTAGAATAAGTATTTGATATTAATCTAATGGTTGTTAAAGTTATTAATCTACTAAGTTAGAATCTAATATTAAATATAGAGATTTAGAATAAGTGCATGATACGACATGCATACCAATTTATTGACTGTTCTTCGTGCCCAAATTCAACAATGTACAACCTTAACCGAAAGATTCCCTCTGGCATGCGCCCTGAAGGCGAGCCTCTTTGTTTTAGAATGGGCACATCTCTAGCAAAATTTGGCTTGGCACCATAACAGCAATGTCCAAGCAAAGTTAAATTAAAATAAATTTAGTAGTACATTGGAACTTTAATCTCAAAATTAAATGATAAAAATTTATTAACTAATTAACTAATTTATGTGAATAAAAAATTAATTTATTCTCAACAAATTAATTGAATCCAAATAAATTTCTAATGTCATTAGAAAAGAAATTAACAATTAATTAATTCTCATTGCGAGCGAGGGTAGCAACGCACCATAGGCCTAGACTTGCACTTAAATGGGCTTTGGTGTGAGAGAGCCGAAGTATGACTATCTTGCATGTGGCCACCTACGTGTGTAACGGATCATGGTGATGGCCCGTTCACGCGAGCGTGTCACGACAGGAGGTGGCGCCGGAGGAGGCATCATGGTGATGATGGAGACCCGACTTTTAGAGAGAGAGATGAGGCACCAACGAGGAGAATGGTGGCCAATGAGAGAGATGGAACCGGGAATGATGGGGGAGAACGATTTGAAGGCGAGTCGGGCATTGGAGCACAATCAGCCGGGAGCCATCAAGGGGAGATGGACCGAGGGCAGCCATCGGGACGTAGCCGAGGTGCAGAGTAGCGGAGCACTAGAGCACCCAAGGCGTGTCACGCTACGCCACGGGGCGCGTCACGCTCCAAACAATGACCAAGGCACTGAAGCTTCCGAAAACGCGGTTGATGTGGCAGACTGGTCACTAACATGGCAGACAGTGCAGACGTGGCATGACAGATCAGTCGCCAGCTCGGATGACACATCAAACAAAACACACGCCAGGCACACGAGCAGCACACGCAGGAGCGTGCTCTACGCCTCAGGCTGCAGCGCGTCGTGCACGGGGTGCGGTGCACCCCTTCTAGCACACGCCCGAGTTTTCCATAAACCTTCATATTTACAGGATTGCCATTGGGTTTGCCTATAAATAGGGGCCTAACCCTCCCATTTGTAACAAGCACCAAGTCTCAAGCAATAAAGCTCTTTCTTCCTTTCTCTCTCTAGATCGTCTCTCCTTCTCTCTTTTGAGCAATATTGTGAGTTTGAGGGCTTTGTGAGGAAATGGCTCTTGGGGTGACCAACCTAAGGGCTTGTGTCAGGGCCCTAACCTAAACCCGTGACCGGCACTAGGGTCCCCGACCCTAGTTAGCCTTACTATCACAAACAGACACCAAAACTGACCAAAACATTTATATACATTTCAAACCGCCATCTACACAGCCAAGATCCTGTCTGAGGGATAAAGGAGCTTTAGAGTACAAAACGATACAAAGAACTCGCCCGTACAATAACTGGAGTGGCAGACGTCCGTCTCAATCTTGGCACGCAACCGAGAACCACAATCTATATCTGAAAAGTTATAATAAGTGAGTCACGAAATTCAGTGAGTACGGATGATACCTACTCTATGCATGTTTGAATATGCATTATGCCATAAATCAAAAAATCTCATGCACATATACAGCAATCAATAAACACATCAATTATACTCTAAGAGATACCACTAACCACGCATCACATCACATCACATCAATTCACATCACAACACAGGACCCAGGTCTACTCACCACTAGATGCTACGAATCACCGTACTCCAGCTGAGTTCCTGGCATCGCCACATCACACACGATTCAGGCCGACTCACCACTAGACGTTACGGATCTGTACTCTAGCCGAGTACTTGGCAACCTTACATCACATTACATCACATCACACAACACCATCCACACACGTAAGTCAAGAACATACATACAACGATCAATACCAACATAACATATACATAGATCTGGAAGTCCAATGATCACTGAGACTCTGGCCTCGATCGGAGGAATTCTCTATCTCGCGATCAGGCCCCAACACAGTCACATTACACCACTCCCAGTCAGAAGGCATCCTCCTTCTCCCGACTGGAGCCACACGCCCACTCGAGCAACCATACCACGCTCCTAGTTGAGAGGCATTCTCCTTCTCACGACTAGAGCAAACGGTCTCAGCACATCATGAATTTCCCACACATCCATACAAACAGGCATACAACATATGCAGTTTTCCAAATCCCAACCCAGTTTCACATACCAACATATCCCACTGAACAGAAAAAACAACACATAATACATATCATACGGTTCATGTATCAAGATACAGTTTATGACTCCATGCAATCATCATGCTAAAAAAAACAGGTATCAAAATACATGCACAGAGAGGGTATTATCACACTCACACGACAGTCTAACAAAAGCCTCAGGTCACGTCAATCAACCCTCCGGTCTTGGTGCTCCTCCACAGGTAAACCTGAAGTCAAAACCAAACAAAACTGTCACCGACCTCATCGTCAGTACCCAAACGGCTCGACAGCCCAAAACAGGACTTAAATCCCATTCCCGTACCCAACACACATCTTGAGGCACACCATTACTCACTACCGGATCCTACGCGACTCACTAACACTTACACTTCAACTCAACAACCCTTAACAGTAAAAGACCAGCCTCCACAACTCCCAGCCATAGTGAACCAGTCTCCGAAACCCCCGAACTGGCCTAACCCGATCCAAAAACTACCTTGAAACTCAACTCGATTGATCACAAAACCCTCAAAAATGGATTCAGAAGGCCCAAAAACTTTACGAACCCATATTGACTGGCCAAAAACCTCTAAAATTAGGCCAAACCGGGCCAAAAACCCTAATCTAGAACATTTACATGCAAATCGAGGCTGGTTCACCTTGAACCAACATCCAAATATCACCAAATTTCATAGTCCACTAGGTTTTATCATGTTGAACCAGGAACCAGTTCAATCTCCCCAAAAATCGGCTTAAAAACTGATGAACTGGTCACCCAAAGGGACCACACTAAACCGGCTGGTTCACCTCGAACCGGGCACCGAAAATTTCCCGAACCCACTGAACCGGTCCAACTTCCCAAATCCGAGTCCATTTGACCACTGAACCAGTCGGTCAAACCTTGGACCATTTCTGGCTAGTTCAGTCAACTCCCTAAACCCTAATCCCCAAATCTTGGATTATGCTATCCCCTGCTATCCCCAATCTCTTGTCCTCCTAGAATAGCCTATCCCAATCTCCTTCCTGGGTCAACTCGGCTGAGTTGACCTAGCCTGTACCACACTGGGCCGAGTTGACCCAACGGGTCAACTCAACGCAGCCTCATTTGGGCTTGGCCCGTGGCTCAGCCCGCGGACCTGCCGCTCTTCTAGGCTGAGCCCAGCCCAACAAGGTGGGCCAGCCCAGCACAGGGACCTAAACCCATCCGGGTCCCTTCTTCCCCACCTGGGCCACTGGCCCGGGTCTGCAACCCCTTCCTCTTTCCTAGTTGGCCCGTGGCTCAGGGCCGCGGGCCTGCAACCTGGTTGAGTCGAGCTCGAGCCGACCCTCATACGGGACCCGGCTCAGCCGGGTCCCTTCTCCTTCACTCGATCACAGCCCCCCCCCCCCAATCCTCATCCAAAACCCATTCCCCCTGTACAGAACCCGAAACAAAAGAAAATTAAGAAACAGAAAAATCGGAACTCACCTGGTTCAGTTGAAGGTCAATACAACCCAAATCGACTTCCGCGAGCTTCACCAAGCCAATTAATCGAAGAGAAACGAGTTGAATCACCTCAAATTTTCAAAGAAAACCCAGTTCTCACGCGGCTGGCCAACCAAACCCAAAACCCCTGAATTCTCTCCCTTCTCTCCCGAAACCTCTAAATTGACTAAGGGCTTCACTAGGTTTCCTAAAAATGCACGCAACAGTGCAAGAATCCACGAAAACAATCATCGTAAGATCGGTCAATTTGGCAAAAATCGCCAGTTGGTCACTGTTCATGCCAAATTTCTGACTAATCTCAATTTGGTCCCTCAAATTTAATACTTTCTACAATCCAGTTCTCCCTATTTCTATTTTGTTCAATTTAGTCTAAAATTTTCAAATTCACTCCCCAATTGTTTCAATCAATGCAAAATAGTCCCAAAGAAAAACAAGGGCCAATCGGGTCCTTACAGCTTGGTGAGAGTGAGTGGAGTGAGTGGCCTTTGGGAACACCTTCCTAAGGGCCTTCTAGTGAGAGAGTGAGCTTGGAGTGTTTAGTGAGAGAGTGCTTGAGGAGTTGGGTGACAAGGCTAGATAAGAAGCCTTGGCCCTCTCTAAGTGTTAAGTGAGAGTGGTTAGCTTGCTTGTATGCCGCACGGTGGGTTTGGGTTGGCTTTGGTTCTTGAGTAGCCTTGGGCCGCCCGAGCATTCCGCACCATGACACGTGGGCTAGTTAGCGCTTGGTAGCCCAATGTGCACCAGCTAAGGTTCCTCAACCCTAAGGCGAGGTTGCAACCCCAAAAACTCTTTTTCCTTTTATTCAATATTAGAAAACATTTTCTCCAAAATAAAAAATGTGCCCCCAATTTTGTGTAAAGTGGCGAAATTACTAAATTGTTCCTAATTCCTTGAGCACAAGTCAAATTTAATCGTGAGCTAAAATAATGATTTAAGCACTTTCAATGTTATATCTCTCATCTTTACATGTTAGATCTTTCTATGCATCAGAAATTAAAAAATGGGTCAAATAACTAAAATACCCTCAAAGTTCACGTGAATCAAGGTTCAAGCACTTTCCAATCCCAAGAACAACACTTAAATCAATTCACATTTTCTTGCTTCAAGCATTCCAAATACTCTAAACATCTTTTATCTAGCCAACTTTGTTGCATTTTTCTTTTCAGTTCACTTCCTAATTATATTTTTGCTTTCCAATCCCATTCTTGCTTTCATTTAAAAAAAAAAATGGTGAACCCTAGTTGATTTGCTAGTTTAGCCCTTTTTCATCTTTGGAATGGTTTGGAAATGAAACCATGAGATGAGTCTTCAGACAATAGCGTGGCGGAGGGATTTTGAAACAAAATGTTGAGGTTGGCCTTGAAAAAGATAACAGGAGCCAGCTTTTTGACCCCTTTATGTCAAGCTTTAATGCGAAAATAACTGATTGACATGATGGGAAAAAACTCAGCATGCCTAGATACATGTTAAATAAGCCTTCATGTATGTTTTATGCTAATTTGTACATGGTAATCATTACATACATGCACACGCTGTACATTTCATAATTTTCTGAAATTCGAGCATATTGCATTCTATATTATCCACCTATTTGACCCTTTCATTTTCAGTAAGATATTTTCCAATAAGTTTTATGAATGCCCCCTAAAAATAACTTTCCATTGGTATAAAATAGCCCCTGAAATTTATTATAGAAAAATAGTTATGAAAATTTGAAGTTATACTATCTAGATTTGAGTTTGCCATGATAGTGAGCATGTATCTTGCATTTGACTTATCTAAATGGTTTGTTGAACCACAATCAAATAAGTTCAAGGTCTACTGGCTATTAAATTTCATAAGATTTTGTTTAGCTGATTGGGAGATATGTTTCTTCAAATTTATGGCCAATTTACAACTATAGCAGTTTCTGGCTTTCAAAATGATTTCGAGGGATTTTTAATTAAATTCAATTTCAAAGGGACACCATTTTAAAACTTAATTTTTAAGGGGTGGTAATGCTGAAATTTTCATTGAAGCACTTGCATGGTTGTCAGTATACATTCTTCTCCTATTTTCTCCTTGTTTTCATTTTGCCTCCATACTATTTATTATTTGCATTCTAGTCCGCAAGTTTCTTAAAAACTTTCATCTTAGCCCTTAAACTTTTCAAAAGTTGCATTCTAGTTCATGTGTTTTTCTAAATTGCATTCTAGTTCATAAGTATTCCAAAATTGCATTTTGGTTCACTTTTTTTTTGAAATTGCATTTTAGTTCTCATTTTTATAAAAATTGTGAAACAAGCCCCCAAAAAAATTCCCAATTTGTATTTTGATCCTATATCTTTCATTTTCATTCAAATTGACCCTTTACTTTTAGTAATATTCCAAAATCAATAATATTTCAAATTGACTATAATCACACTTCAAGTCAAGCCAATTAGGGTTAATATTTCTTCTTATGTTGGACAAGGCATTAAGAACGACTATAGCCTAAGTGAGCAACATATCATAGAAAAAGGTATATTTAAATAAATTTTGAGACATTGAGGCTTGCCTAGGATTGAAATTAACTCATAGGAAGAGGAGGAATCGAGTTGTACCTCAATTTTTTAAATCCAATTTAGATGAAAAAGACCCTTAAATTCTTTTCTATGTAGCCGACCAAGAACTAGCTAAAATTCTAATCACCCAACTGTCTAATAGCCAGCCTCTATGGTATCCACTCACCCATTGGCAATTCCAGCTATGCTCGACTTGCTGAAATTGGATCCTCACTCGATGAATTTGATTTGGAAGCTCGCCGTAATGCTCTTTCTTTTTCTAGGTTTTTCTCCACTATTTTCCTCTCTTCTTCTTTCTTCCTTTAGTCAATCCATTTTGTCCTTCATCAAGGAGAGGATTCTATCCCTTAATTCAATTCTCCAATTGAATTTATTCAACTCTTCATTGTTTAGTTTATTGTAATGGTAAAAGAGAGAAGAATCAACATGAAGAAGTAAAAGTAGGTTGTTTATGCAATTAAATCTAGACTAGACCTAAATTGGCCCGGTCTCAATCAACTAGTCCAAGCTAGTCTAAACAACTTTTGTTAGTTTGAACTATAATGTCAATCCTTATCCAACAATTGAACTTTCATTTCAAAACTAATAAGATAGATAGGGCAATTAGTCAACCATTTGCCCTTAGTTCATTACATAGTTCAATTCTATTGAACCCAAAATAAAATAGCTATTTCGAAATGACTGAAACCAAAATTATAAATCATTATTTGTCTATATCCCAATTGGGTACTTACTCTATCCAAGCTTTAGGACCAATCCATAGAGCTTCTAATTGATTTACTCAATTCGTTAATCCAACCATTCATCCAACTATTAAACAAACTTCACCAAATCCTATGAGCTTCATTAATTATGCATATAACCTATCAAGTTCACCAATTAGTTAGCAATGGACTCACAACTCTTGTGACATTTAAGTAACTTATCAGTCGGGTCAATTAAATCACTTCAATTGATAATTATTGATTTAATCCTTATTAACACCGTTCAAGGTTGACATATAGCATGGAACACTAGAATTCCTAAAAATAGGTAAGTGTAATCTAGTGTGAACCAAATCTGTTTATGTTTTACTATGCAAGTATGGTCCTTTTATTAACATCTTCTGATTATGACCTAGGATGTGATATATTGTCAGTGTCCTTTTGATCCTAATAAATATGTCTCCAATTGAGTTTGTCATTGCAATAACCAATTTAAGAAACTCCTTCTTTAATTATCTATCATTTGCCTTGTAAGGACTTACAAGATTCTAACAACTCGTAGACAACATTGGAGATTCTTTGTCTGCAAGAGACGGTAATGGATCTTATTTTGGTTCTCACCAACCTTCACACATGAAAAACTTATATACTCAATGCAAATTTGTTTATGACCCTTCATGAAGGATATGACCAATAAAAAATACATTAAAGCATAATCTTTCATGCATAAGACTATTTTGGAACCCAAGTTATGACACGCCACATACTACACTAGCATAAATACAAAGAATCTTTATTATTGACTCTATTGGACTTCTTCATATGAGATAGTTTAGTGGACTCGTACTTTGATGAATACCTAGGTGTGCACAATAGTGAAGATACGCCACATCCATGAAACAAGGTATACTCATCCTATGAGTATGTCACACGATTACGAGTCTAACCAGATCTTGTTAATACCCTGTCTCAATAGATCCTTTAACCCTAAATATCTTTTAGATCATGACTATAGAGACTAAATCATCAAATTATTCATGACCTATTCTTGTATCCTTGTGTGATCTTAAGGCTTCATCCTCATGCACATGTTAAATATACGATGAAGATGGCTATTTTGCATAAAACATGGATTATATATATACACACACACATGCACACATGTGCACATAGATTGCTCTACAACTGAATCATATACAAAAATTGAGACCAATTCAATTAGCTTCAGGACACTATCCTAATATCTTAACCATGTTTTCTTTGAATTTTAATCACATCTTTAACTAGGTTAATTAGGATTAAGCTCTCCTTAACATAGCTCTATTTAATTTGTCTTCATTCACTTTTCTCTTAGTGCATTCATATAATTTTAAACCTAAAAACTTGCATCTGTTTTTTCATTTTTTTCATCTTTTGTTCTAAAATATTTTGGTTTGATTCCCAGTCACCTAAATGGGATATTTAGACAACCTACTTACTCTAAAGATGTAACCAACTTTCTTTTTTATTTTGGAAAATTTCTTTAAAACATTTTTATTTATACATTTTACATTCTTATTCTATGGCTTTTTGAATTAAGTCAAATCGGTTGATGATTTAAATTAACTAGAACAAGCCTACATTGATTTTATTCCATTTATGACCTTTTTCCTTTTAGAACTTTATTAATTTAT
This sequence comes from Thlaspi arvense, assembly GCA_911865555.2. Lineage (NCBI taxonomy): Eukaryota > Viridiplantae > Streptophyta > Magnoliopsida > Brassicales > Brassicaceae > Thlaspi > Thlaspi arvense. Next base: position 89,689 of record CAJVSB020000014.1, on the reverse strand, counting down.
GACCTTTTTCCTTTTAGAACTTTCTTAAATCAACTTCACTTGCATATACTCTCATACTACGTGCACAAGGACAATTTTACTTTCAGAAGAAAACCAATGATGATAAATCTGAGGGAAAATTATTGAATAATATGGCATTAGGTATAGGACAAAATTAGAGTTCTTAACACCTTTCCTGAGCTTAACAGAACCCTTGAATCTTTTTTTCTTAGCTGAAAACCTAATTTGGGATTATTTTCCTAAAAATGTCTTTTGTATTTTCAAAATTTTGCATTTTACATCATTTTGAAGACAAAACTTGTTCTTAGGTGAGTTAATCCACCTTTATTTAGGCTAAGGAGTGAATTCTTTCCTTTCAAAAATTCAAACCTATTTTTTAAAAACTTGACTTGCATCACATTTTAACATTTGAATTTCAATTATTTTTCCTTCTTTTAAGGAAAAGAAGTTAGTCAAAATTTGGGTCACAACGTAAAACATGAAAGTACATTTAAAAAATAATTTTAAAACATAATGAAAAACATTTTCTTTTAATAAATATTGGATTTTAATCATATAAATATTAATTTAATTCATAGATTCATTATTTTGAAGCACGTGAACACAATGAAGCAATGCACAATTTACTCAAAACCTAAAGAATGCTTTGATACAACTAAAAGAAAATGGTTTCATAATGACGTCCTACTATTAGAGTAGCAGTGCTTTTAGAGCCGATTGGATTGCCTTATGTTGCATATTATTCCTTTTGCAAATAATTATAGACATACGATGTAATATATTTGCTGCTTTATTAGCAAAATGGTGATAATCATCTAATGGTTGTGTGTACATTAGGGTAAACCTCATCAATCACAAATAGTTATGTGACTTAGTTGCGCATTATTGGTGACTCATGAAACAAGTCTCTATGGCCATGATCTAAAACTATTCCAAGTCACTGAGTTTAACAAGAAAGAGCCTCAATTGGATTCACATAGACATGCACTTGTGTTGCATGCTTGCTAGAAGTGTACCTTGCTTCATGAGTATCAGTGTAAAGACATTGGCACACATGATTGGATACTCATTTAAAAACAAGTTTACTGAACTAGCCTACATAAAGAATTCCAGTAATATAGGTCATAGATATTCTCTAAGTTTGTGTGCATGCAGTATGTGGTCCTTTGGCTTGAGGTCTCATGGTAGCCTTATGCATGAAGGCTTATACTTTGATGGATTTCTCATTGGCTTTCCTTGTGTGAGAGGGTCATGTATGGATTTACGTTAGGTCAAAATTGGTGATGCAAGAAGGTTTGTTGGACCAAAATTGGTTCCATTTCCCATTTTGGGTAGATGGGATCTCTTATATAAGCTATAAGTAGCCAATTAAGAACAAACTTATGCAAGGTGAATAATGGGTGATTAGAAACATAGCCATTAGGACCATATCACATCCTCGGTCTTTGTCCTAATTAATAACTTGGTTAGAAATGTAGCCATTAGGACCATATTCATGTCCTAGGTCCTATTAGTGAGATAGTAGGGGGAGGACTATACTTGCATGGTGACCGTAAATGGATTTGGTTCACCTCTATTACCTTCACTTATTATTAGAGGCGAGTGAACTTGTTGCCATATATCGATCTTGAATTGTGAATACTCTTGACTTAATAGAGATTAAATCAAGAGTGACTATTTAAATAGTTTAACTAATCAGAGTAACATGTTACTCCTTAATTAAATTACAAGAGTTATGAGCTTACTAATGGCTAATTCATGGTCACACATAATGCCAGTGAAGTCCATATCCTTCAATGGTTGACATCCAAGAGTTGGATAAGAGAATTAATTAATTAATGAATTTAAAGGGCTTAAATTAAATTAAGGAGATAAATTAATTTACACATAATTGGAGCTTGACTAGTTTGATCAATCCTTTTGTGCTACTGATATTCCAAGAGTTGGATGGCATCCAAGCACAAATAAGAAATATGGAGACAAATGCATTAGGCTTTGGAAGTCCAATAATGTATAACTTAATTCAGCATAAATTTTGGTTCAAGGAGTTGAACCAACTAGGGCATCAAAGACAAATGGTTTGGCCCATTGCCTTCACCATAGGAGTTGGTCTAGAACCATGATCCAAGAGTTTTATCTAAGAAGAAAGTTAGTTATGAACTAGTTTGATTTGATTCAAACTAATTTGAGCTAGTTGGTTTGGACTAGCTGGTTTAGGCTGACCCACTTTAGCACCTTAATAAGGTCACACTCTTCTATGTTCTAAAACGATTGAAAAGCTAGGAGCTTCTACTATAAGACAAGGATGGAGGGAGAGAGAATGAGAGAAATAGGCTTCCTATTGTTGCTTCTCTTGTTGACAGGTGACCTTCTGTTGGCTTGCCACCTACTTTTTGTTGGGCTAATACACAAAGAGAAGAAGGAAAGGTGAAAGATTGAGAGTTGTATTGTGAGAGAGCTTTGACTATGAAACCACCAAGGTGGCATCAGTCGACAAGTCTAGCATGGCCAATCAACAAGTAGATTGTTGTTATGCATGTGAGCTTAAAAGGTGAAAGGCCATATGCCTTAAGGGAGCTAACTCTAAAAGTTACAAAGTCGATAAAGTTGATTCTTGTGAAGCATATCATGGCTTTCTCACCCTAAGTTCCCTAGAGGCTTTAAAGATAACACTTTTCTCCCTCACTTAATTAGTAATTAGTAAGGTTTGGGTCCTAAGAAGGCTATCGCCTTGATAAAAATCCCATTTTGTCATTCATAGTGAATATGAAGAGGATTTTACCAAATATTTTTCATTAATCTTGAGTAAATATGCTTTTAATTCCGAATTTTCCTTAAGTTGTGCAATTTGATGAACTTGAGTAAATCAAGCATTTAGTGGGAGGATTTTATTTTTATAAGTTTATATCACCTTAGAATTTTGTCATCAAGTATATTTGAGGTCAATCATTTGATTTAAGCTCCACACTATTATACTTTAGCTTATCGAGTGAGATTTAGCCCAATTGACATGTCAAAAAGAGGAATGAAAGTTGGAGATCTATTCTAAAGCTCAACTGTGACACCCCACCCACCCCCTCTAACCAAGTAAGGCATGGCAACAGAGCAATAATTAATACCCTACCGGCTAGAGTTTGGCAACATACCAACCACAGTATGGCATCTACATTTGTGTACTTATTTACTCAAGCATCATATTATAATATCAATATGCAAATTTTACAAGACTATGACGTCACATTCCTCTGTAGTGTAATTTATATCAAGACTGCTATGCACATAACAATCCTATCATGCTCAAGCAGTCATGCATTTCTATCACATAAACAACTATGCATTGACTCATAAACCTATAATATTTAATATACATACATCCACTGTAATTGTTTAAGACATAATTCCTTAACCTCTCATGGAATCAGTTAAGTACACAACTTAAACAAAATCCTGGAGATTGGCCCAACCTAGTGCTATGACGTGTGGTGAACTGATGAGAGTAGGATATGTGCTGGAATCCTAGCTGGGTCACTCTGTATTTACAAGGGGAAAAATAATGAGATTGGGGTTCTAGTGAATGGTATTCAAATTAATCTTAGTGGAAATAGTTAAGATTTATATCCTTAATAAAGATAATTGTAACGACTTTAATTAAATTTATTAGGAAAAATACCCAACTAATTGGGATTAGGGGTTAATGGTGAGGATTTAAATTCTTGGGGCAAATCTGAAATTTCTGCAGGGGGGTTAACTACAAAAATTGTGAGTTTTGGGGGTCAATTAGTAAATAAGGAAGGTTAGGGGTAAAAATTAAAAGGGTAGGGATGTGATTGAATAAAATTAAAGGAGCAAAGGCCAAATCTAAATTACAGAGGGACTTAATCGAAAGAAATAAATGTTTCAAGGACTAGATTTGGACAAAACAGATAGCCTATAGATCTCCTAAACACTAGATCTTTCCTAGTCAAATTCTTCATCATTAGCTCAATTTTGGTTGGATTTCTCTCATAGCAAGGTGCGAGGCTCAAGGTGAAACCAAAGCCCTCAATCAATTGCTTAGTTTAAAGAAGAAATTGTGAGAAACTAGAGCTTGGGTGTTTCACGGAGCTCACGGATCACCGGCTAACTTTTTTAGCTTTTTAGAGGCTATGGCAGCTTATTGCTCCGATTAAAAGCTTCCTCGTGGTTCACCTGATCGAGTTCTTCAAGTTTTGGGGTTGATCGATTAAGGTAAGTGACGATCTCTGTGTTTTTTTAAAAAACTTTTGATGTACCGAGTTGTGTTGCAGACTCGGATGGGTAAACTAGGTCTAGGGGTTTCAAGTTATGGGTGAAAGAGAAAGGACACGGTAGGGTCTAGGTCCTGTCTTGGGCCAGGTTGTCCTAGTTGGGCCGACTGGGTCACGGGCCTGTGAGCCTAGGCTGTGGGTCGGGCCAAAAAGGTTTGACTAGGCTGAGTTGACTTAGTGGTTCAACTCGGCCCAAGTAATAAAAAAAGAGGAAAAAAAAAGAAAAAGGGGTTGATCATTGACTGAACCAGCCAGTGGGTTTGATCGACTGATTCAGTAATCAAATTAACTCAGATTTGGAAAGTTGAACCAGTTCTAGAATTAAGAAGAAAAGATCTATTGGACCAAGTGGGTCTAGGGGTTCGGGGAGGTCTGGTTCGACCGAAAATTTAGTGTTTTTGACTGAACCGGCTTAGTTTAGGGGTTTTAGTGGCTGGTTCAACCTTGTTTAGGGTAATTCTTAACCAGTTAAACATGTTCCTACGGTTTTTGGGTTGTCTAAATTCAATTTTGAGGGTTTTGTGGCCGGTTCAGTTCGATTTAAGACAAATTTAGGCCAATTTAGGCCGATTTAGGGGTTTTGGAGGCCGGTTCACTATGGTTCAAGGGTTTTGGAGGCTAGCTCACTATTGTTCGAGGGCTATTGAGTAAAATTGATGAGTGTTGGTGACTCATATGAATCTCGATCACTATTATTCGAGGGCTACTAAGTAAAATTGATGAGTGTTGGTGAGTCATATAAATCTCGGTAATGGATAGTATGTGTCTCAGGATGCGTGCCAAGATATTAGGATGGGATTTAAGCTCAGTTTTAGGCTATTGAGCCCTTTTCTTGTGCTAATTTTGGTGAGTCAAGTGAGGGTGACTAAGGACTTTTTCTTGGCTAGGCTTCAATACTGTGAGTGATGATACCCTTCCTATACATGTGTTGCTCTACTGTAGTGTTCTGGCATGACTGATTATATGTTTCTAAACTGTATTTTGTATATATTATATATAGGATATGCATTATGTGATTTGTGAACTGTCAGTGAGCTATCTGATATGATGATACTGGTTTTTGAGATATAGACTATATATGTGTATGTATACCTATTTTTGACTCATATGTGAGGATGGTATTGTGTAATATGATTTGGGAATGCCAGATGGCTCAGCTAGAGGACGGCGATGCCATAACGTCCAATGCAAGGGCCTCGGGTCTGGTATGAGGTAGCAGGGGCCACGGACATGTTGCACACTATCATAATGTGATTAGGATGCTAGGGGCTTAGCCGGTAGATGGTGGCCGTAGCATACGGGGAGTGCCCTAGGCCCGGTGATGTAATATGATGTGATGTGATTAGGATGCTAGGGGCTCAGCCGGCAGATGGTAGGCCGTAGTCCGCAAGGAGTGCCTTGGACCAGGTGATGAGATTTGATGACTGGTTTTAATGATACCCTCCCATACTTGTTTGATGTGTTACTGCTCATTGTATATGTATATGTATATTTATGATTTTTGACTTGAGGTTTGATACATATCCTAATATGCATAGCTTAGGTATTATCTCTACTCACTAAGTTTTGTAACTCATATTTTATCATCATTTCAGATTTGATTTGTTGTCCTTGTCTCGAGTAGCATGCCAGAGTCAGAGCGACTATCTACGAATTTGCTTGATGTATGGGCAACTCTTTGTATATCTCTTGTTTTGTAGTTTAGAGTAACTCTTTTTGTATTCTCAGATAGGTCCTCATTCTTGTCGTGGAATTATATGTTAGTTTACATTTATTTGATGAGATAAGCATTTTGGTATGGTTTGGTGTCAGAAGGCTTACTAGGGTCGATGGACCTTAGTACCAGTCACGGACTCGGGTTTAAGTCGTGACAATAATTTAGTTTCATAAAAATCATACTTAGGGAGAATAAAATAGAAATAACATAAGTGAGAATCATAATATTTTCTATCACACTACAGTACAGAAATCCATGTAATAGCATCATGCAGAAATCATCAGAAAATTAAAAAAAATGAATTGCTCAACATACATATATACATGTATAACTCTAGCCAAATGTGTACAACCAAAGGTGTTTGGAGGGATTTTTGGCCTTTATTAGGGCAAAATGTGTCAGGCGCTACTGCACTGTATAATTTACACCGGGGATTGTCACTCCCTGGCTAAATTGACGTAGTATATTGCATTTTGGCCTCCATTGGGGCTATAATCACATATGTCGTGTTGCATATAAAATTTCTACCTACTCTAGATAGCTACCCAACATTCTAATCTAAGTGCTAAAGTACTAAAATATCATAAAAGTCCAACATTGAAGTATATATTAGAAATCAGAATATAATTGAGCTGTTTCTTCTTTTCATAATATCAACATATGAGTGTGTTCAAAAATAGGTTTTATTTAATATAAAACACATTTTAGAAAAATATACTAAGATTATAGAGATGTCACTCACAATGCATATAAAATCTATGGATGTGGTTTTGGAGCCACTTGATTAGGGTCTAGCTCGACTCTGCTTCCCTCCCTTATAATTGGAACACATGCATGTATGAGTAAAATGTCTTAAATGCATAATGCAATTGTGTGCCAAATACTTCAGTAGTATAGATACAAATTTTCTCCTTTTCTTAACATTTAGGCTCACTTTAGGTACTATTTCCTATTTTTTTAGAACCATGCTTTTACCTCTTTATTGGCTATCACTATGCTCAAGTTTTAACTCCACTGAGTATTAACTAGAGGTTAAAACTCATACCTTAAATCTCACAAGCTGCAGGAATTTTTTTAGCACTCATATAGGTGGAGCTTAGTTTGAATTTGCTTTGCATTTCTTCTTTAACTCCCTTGGAATCTCGTATCTACTTTGGATCCCTCTTTGGCCTATAATTCTACCCCATTTTATGCCCCCTTACAAGTTTACAACTTCCCTAAAAGCATCTATCAAATCAAAATTTTCTGTCTCACATTTTTTGCGTACATTTCACAAGTTCTCTAGTTGAATATGTTTTAGTTTTGAGCAAAGTTTGGTGTTTATCTAATTACTCTTTTGCTAAATCAATTTAATCGCCCTTTAAGCTCTTTTAAAGGTCTTAATCTAAATCTTATTTCTATCTCTTAGAGGTCAGCCAAGCAGGGCAAATTTGAAGAAATTCTGCTATAGTTTCCTGCACACTACCTATAAACCTCCATAGCTAGGTTTAGGTACATTTAAGCTAAGTTTGGCTCTTTTCCTAGCTTTTCCTTCTAGACTAGTTTAATCACCTCTTAATCTACTTATTAGCCTTGAATCTAAGCATATTTTATTGCCCTAAAATTTTGGCCAAACAGAGTAGAAATGCTGAAATTTCCTATTAAATTTTTTTGCACACACTCTCTTACTTAATTTGCTAACTATAGCTTAGTTTAGGCCTAAATTTTGATTTCTTCTTAACTTTCCTTCTTAAATTGACATAATCATCTTCTAAACTACTCATTAACCTTGGATGAAGATTCAGTCCAACCCCTAAGAGGTTTGGCCAGTATAGGTATAGTTGTACAAAATTTCTAGCTTTCACCAAACCTCACTCAACTTTAACTTTTAACTTTGCTTCCTCCCCTGTTGCTCCTCTATTTCCAGCCCCATAGATAGCACCAAATTCCCCAATTCAACCATGAGAACACATAATTTTCGAAGCAAAAACAAAGTTCTAATTTAGTTTAGCAATATTTCACAAGATCATGCAATTTCTTCCTATAATTAAGATTTGGCCAGCCCTTCTTTACAACTCACAAAATAGTCTCAAACAAGAATTCTAAACTAAATAAATGTCATAGAATTGAAAGAAAAAGCAAAATATGCAAAAATGTTAAAGAAAAGTTCAAGAACTTTTTAGATTTTTTCCATTTTCTTACCCTTTTTTAGTCCATTTCTTCGTCTCTTCTTCTTCTTTTCTTCTCTTTTCTTCCTTTGGTCCTGCATGACTTGTCTTTGAAAGAACTCTAGAACTCTCTACCTATGTATATTATATATATATATATATGGGGCGTCCAAACCCCTAGGCAAAAAGACCGTTATGCCCTTTTCATTAAAAATTCCTTTCTCTTCATATCCCTCGAGACAAATTTTCCTATTTCTTATTCTATCCTTCAACATTTACTTAAATCCCCTAATTATCTCCTAAAATATCTATTAAATCCCTCTCTCAATCACTCTAAATAAGAGCTTAATTTAGGGTTTAAGCACAAATTAAAGTAAATTTTATTTCTTTAAATTCCTTTATTTTATCTCTAATTTCTAACTTTTTCTTTCAATTCTTTAGTTGCTTTCCCTTAATTACTTTCACTACCCTATTTCACTTTTTCCCTTAACGTCTCCTAAGATCTCTAAAGGTTTCACCCTCTCCACCTAGGGTTGTGAACAAGAAAAATTTGAGGAAATTTAAATTTATTATAACATGCAATGTATGCAAGTGATATATGCAAATATGTAATGATGCATGAATGGTGTTTTGCAAATCAAACTTGGTTTAGGTTGTTACATCAACAATACTTAAATGCACATTAATGAATTTGTTGGGGTTAGTTTCAAATCAAGTTAGTGCCACTGGGGCCTAACATCAATGAAATGCACATTATTAAGTGCAAGCAAGACCCTTATGTCCAAGCCATTTCAACAAGAAGCCATCGCAATATCAATAGCCAATTCAATTGAGTCAAAACATAAGAGCTTAAGGTTGATTAAAAGTAAACCAAGTCAAAGATCAATGTCAAAAGTTGAAAAAAATGTTGAAGATCAAATTTGAGTATTAGAAACCCATCTTCAGTACATCCAACCAACTCCAACATGCTACAGCCCATGCAGAAGCTCACAAATTAGGCCACTTGGCAACTAATCTGGCCCAAGTAGATGTCTAAAATTAGCAACAATAGTCCATATAGATGCAAATTTATTCAATACTTTAAAGCCAAAAGCTCCAACCATGCTCTTATAACCCTTAGCCCACTATTAAAAATAGATCAAAAACAAACCTATTGATGTTTGACAGCATGTGTCCAAAGCCCACTCCAGCAAATTTCAAGGCCCATTGTAGTCCTGTAGCTTTTGAACAAGTAGATTTAGCTCATTACTAATCTGCCATTAGCTCTAAAAGTTGCAGTAGCTGATGCAGCAGCACCATAGTCTAAACATGCAACTCATATGCAACAAAGTTGTAATAGAAGCATGCAATCTCTACCATTTCAACCCTTTCAAATCTATTGCAAACCTGTAAATCATGAAATTCAAATTATAGCCAAATCCAATCTTAGGACCATTTTCAAGTTAGAAGTTAGAGCATATGTCCAATTTTAAAGGCCAAGTCCAATTTTAGCTACTAGCTATAATGAATCCAACTCATGAAGCACAAGAGCGCATGAGTGTGCAACTATAGAAAATTTTCTAACATAAGCAACTTGTAGAAAAAAAATCATAACTTGAGTTACAAAATTCAGATGGGGATAATTCAACTAGTTTTGAAAAGTCAAGAAAAAGTTCTTTAGCTTTTATTTTCCTTCCTCAATCAAATGTTGCCCAAAAAAGTACTCAAAATTGAAGAGACTATAAGCTAAAATTTTGTAAGAACAGTAACACCTTTGCAACAAAAGCAACATGGAAAAAATTTCATATCTAAAGGTAGAAAGTTCAATTTGAGATCATTAAAGATAATCTAGAAAGTTGAGAAAAAGTTCTAACACTTTCATATTTTGATCCCAATCTAATTTAGCCTAGAAGATACTCAAAATTGAGCAAAATAGCAGTACAACAAATTTTCAACAACAATAGTTGAAAAAAAATATTCATAGGTGAATCTTAGAAATTTCGATTGGGCAAACTCAAGGGGTATTGGAAAGTTAAGAAGAACAGTTTTGATATTTTGGGTTGGGCACCTAAACCTAATTCGTACAATAAGTTGCTCAAAAATTAAATGGAAATAAGTGCATACTTGCATCAACCCATGTAAAACCCACCACCATAAGCTCAGCACCAAAAGGCTATCAAACAAATTTCAGATTTTCCAAGTGTAATGTGGAGCCCAATTGAAAGCTCCACCCCACACATATGATGAGCCCAAATCCACTTCCAAAACCACAAGACAGTGGTTCCAATTCCATTCCTCAATCCATTGCACAAAAGCTCACTCACACCATTAGTTCTAGCCCAATGCAGCCCATCTATCCATAGCTCAAGTGCTATCCAATTCAACCTAGGCTACAACTTTCTTTAACAAGTAAAATATAAATTTAGCTAAACTAATGTTTGTTAACAATAGACAAGATTATTCGAAGCAATTATTTATTTATAAGTCTAAGTAACATATAACACCACTTAGGTTAAGTTGATTGGAGGGAATGCCTAATTTGAATTGTGTGGTACATTTAGGTAGACCCGATAGGGCACCTAATAGTAAGGGATTCCACCAAACCCTGTTACATCTTGAAATTAGATGGTGTATAGTATAATAAAATGATTTTTGATGAAATAAGAATGAGAGTGGAAATGAGATGGAATGAAGATTCTTATGAGTATATTTAGTGCACATTAATAGAATTAAAATTCTTATTCCATTATTATGTTTCATGTGTTGGAATAGAAGTAAAAAATAAAACAAAAAAATTATTCAAAGACAAAAATACCCCATGTTAGAAAAATTTTAAAATTAGAAAAAAATTAACTTCTAATATATTAGAACATATTAAAGTTCAAAAACTTAAAAAATTTATATTCTAATTTTAAAATATTAAAATTTGTTATATATATTTATCATATTGTATTGTATTACACATATATAGATGTATATAGCATACTATAATATATGTGAATATATAATTTATTATATTATGTAATATATATTAAAATTTATTACAATATAATAATATATAATATAATATATTAATATATAACATTATAAATACTTATAACTATGTCGTTTCCTAAAAAAATATAGGGTAATATAGTAATTATGCAGGTAAGTGATAAAATGAAATCTGGATTCCATCACTCTAGTGATGGAATCTAAATTATTTTATTTAATAGAATTTAGATTCCCTAGAGAATTAGGATTTCCATTCTAAAATGTCTATCCAGTATAATTTTTCAAGATTCTCATTTCTATTCTTATTTTATTAAGAAGATTTTATTGTACCATACATCTCCTTAATTAAGTACTCGACAATGAAATTTAAATTTGATGAAGTTTACGATAGTTAACTTTACGTGAAACTATAGGAAGTTAAGATTTAAGAAATTTTACTATTTGAGTTTGGTGAGATATAATTTGCCTAAGAATGAAACTTAAATTAATTAAATTTAAGATAATGAACTTTATTTGAAACATTAGAAATCTAGACCTGAGGATGGAATTTTAATAAATTGACTCATAATCAGAAGCATAATTGATTTGGTGTAGGTGAGATCATATCTCCTAAAAGTAGTGTATGTATTAGTATTCTCTTCATTGTCATTATTTAGTTGATTGAGCTTAGTTCATAATTTAGTTATATTTTTGTACTTTTTTAATATTAAGTTTCCCAATTAACTAAAAGAATTAAGTTGAAATTGAATTAAAACAATCCTCAAGGGAAACATGCTCTAATCATTATTTTATTACTTGGAACTATTATTGCACTTACTAGTGAATCTAGTTTACATCACACTAAGAAGAAAATGTTTAAATTTTCCCTTTGCTGTTTCATTACTCAACAATGTTAGGGCATCCCATGCAAAACAATGGTATTAAAGCTTAGTTTTACTTGCCAACGACTTATTATTGTTCCTAAAGGTGATTATGCTCTAAATTTGCATTTAATTTGAGCATAAACTGCATGGAGTCATACGTTAATTGAATAGTTGAGTGGACATGCATGTGCACTAGAAATAGGAAGAAGAATATTGGGCAAAAAGGTTGGCAAGTTGATTTTGGTCGCTCCAACAATTGTCGTTAGGCTAAATTCATGTTGTGATGCTCATACACTACCAGAAAAATGCTATTTTGTGACCGCATGATCGGTCCCTAATTTCAAAGGGCTATGGTCACTGAATAAATCAGTGACCACTATAGGCAGTCAGAAAAATCCTCGTCACTAATCGGTTTTGTGATGAAGACGGTCACTAATTAGTGACCGTCATTACTTCGGTCACTAAATAGTGCCGCAGTTTTCTAGCATTAATCAGTGACCGATAAACATGGGGTCACTAATTAGTGACCGATATGGCGGTCATTGATTTGTGACTAATTGTAGCGGTCACTGATTAGTGGCGATCACTGATTAGTGACCGATTGTGGCGGTTACTGATTATTTTAGTAACCCTTCTTATAACAAAATTAGATACACATTTAGTGACCCGGAATGCGGTAAGTCATCAGTGACCGTAATTTTTCCATTACTAGTCAGTCACTATTTAGTGACCCCCATTAAACCTTATATCTTAACTACGTACAAGGTCACAATTGGGTCACTAATTTTGTGACCTCCTTGTGACCCATTGTAGGGGTAACTGATGTTGTAATTGCTATAATACATATATATCATTTCAATTCCCATAATCATTATAAAAATTTTTTAATGCATTTGTATCATTTCAATTGTTATTCATCAGTAGCATACATGAAAAGTAATGAAACATCATCGTACAATTAGTTTGAAATGTGAAAATCTTTAATAATATAATTTGATAACTATTTTGGAACATAAAAAATGAAATAAGAATGTAAAGTATTAAAATATAACAATGTTAAACTATGACTTCATTACTTATTACCTTCTCCAGTGCTCTGATTTTGGGTTGATGATCCACCTTGCATTGTATTAAACTTTTCCATCATTGCAGTCATCATAGCCTCCTCCCTAGCCTTCATTGCCTCCTCTCTGGCCTTCAGTGTCTCTTCTACTTATTTCTTGGCCTCCTAAAGCACTTGTGCCTCTCTTGATGCTGCTGCTTGTCTCTCCCTTGCAAGCGCTTTAGCAATTGCCTCTTGTAATTGATCCGAACTGACATATCTAGGAGGAGGTGCTATAGAGATGGATTCAAATGAACTACCAATAGAAGCAAGCTCTCTACAATGATAGGTGTTTCCTAAACCATAAATTTGATTCTTGCAAAGTCCACCACAGATTGCAACCCATTTCTGTACACCAAATGAGCTTTCTAGAGTAGGATTGCTGCCATATTGACATCAATATGAGTGGTTATACTCCTCCTAGAAATAAATAAATGACAAATAATCACATTACCTTACATGATGATAAGACTAGAATAGAAAAATTTAAAAAAATAGATTTTGGTTAGAAAGACAAAAAGAACTATGCTTGTAACTCAGCTGCGATATTCTTGTAACCAGTAGGAATTATGCTTGTAACTGAACAAAGCTATACTTGTAACTGAACAGGTCTAAGCGATAAGCATCCATTGGTTCAGTTACAAGCAGTGTTCCGTTTATTTACAAGTAGATCTCAGTTCAGTTCCAAGTATATCTCCTTTCAGTTACATGCAGATATGTCCCTCTATTCAACCAAAATAGGACCAACTCTTAGAGGCAATGCTTGTTCAGTTACAAGCATAGCTTTGTATAGTTACAATGAGAGGCCCGTATAGTTACAAGCATATTAAAGTTCAGTTATGTGCATATATCTTTATTGATAAAACAAAGTTTAATCCCAGTCACCCAAGCAACCAACGTTTCAGTTACAAGCAGATCTCAGCTCAGCCTTATATAATAGGTATTAGAAGCTATTGAAAGCTTACTTGCCTAAACAAAGTATATAAGCTACATTCTAATTTAAGAAGTAAACCACCTTCAAATTTAAGAATCGCATGATATAATAGGTCCAATGGAAAATTAAATGTTGTAAACACTTTGTCTAAAATAATAGCAACATAAAGAATATATATTTGCTGAAAATTATGGTAGTGAATTTTAATATATTATGAATTTGGCATTAGAAGCTTACTCAAACCCTTTTCGACTTGTTATCAACATAATTACCCTCTCCTTATTTTCTCCTGTTAGTACGATCATGGACCGCAACTTGGCTGACCCTCGTCCCACCTTGTTCCTAGTGTATTAATTCATTAAGTGAATAATTTATATAAATAAATGTAACTGAACTGTGACTATAATAAGAAATTTACCATTCTACGTTTGTGCTCGGCAAATGAAATGGAACCGTTGGTGTGCTTTACAATGGATCCATCTTTCTCAATCAATCTGTTCTCTCTGACTTTTATGCACTCATTCTGATAGTTTGGTGCATTCATCTAACCATTACAGATTACTTCCCAGTCAGCGGCGAGTATGTATTTGGGCACTGCTCTCGTTAGATCCCTTGGGTCATCACTCCCAACTTGCTGGATTGCTGCTTTCTTTATTTTTTGAATTGTGCTCTTGTAATTTCTCTTATGGGTTTACTCCCATGAGTGCCGTAAACCAGCATCATGGTGTGGCAACCACGTGTACATCTCCTATCAAAATTAGACTAGTGTTTTGAAATTGCAAATATGTAAATTAGAGATTCTTGTTATGTAGAACAAATATTTGTTTGGATATATATATTATCACCTTAAATTTATTAAATAAGTTGTCCTTCCTATTATGAGGGACTTGCTCCCATGTTGCGTGTGGCTCTAGATACCTTCTAAGAATGGACATTATTTGGCGAGTGACATCGGGAATGAAGCTGCTAAATACAAATTGAATGAAGTTCAGTTGCAGTAAATTGTAGATAAGTTAGGACTAAATAATAAAATTAGACCAAATTAGAAGCAAAGTTTACCTATCATGAAATGGTTGGATATGTTGGCGGCCATCAATATGGGTAGGTTCAGAACTTGCGGATTCGAGCTGACCTGCATGTGCTGTGCTGGAAGGAGAAGGGTGGCCAACATGTTTAACATTAGATGGAGAGGGCTAGCCCACAGCTGCAACGCTCGGCGATGTATCCACTATCCGCCTACCGGCCTCTAACTCATCTTGAATATGGAATTCATCAGCTGCTTGGTCAAACGTCTGAGGCACCTGGTCAGTAGTGTGCTTGTCGCCAAGTCCACGCCCAACTCTACCACGCCTACCAAGTCATCGGCCTTTACTAGAAGACATCGTACACATATAGCATGCATTGCTAGTGTAATTTTTTTCATAAATCCAAATTTTGACAGTTGACAGAACAAAGAATAGAGGTTACCTGATTGGTTTTGTCAGGTGAAATAGAGTAGTAGATAGCTGGATGAGTTAATACAACATATTGTGTGAGTTAATACTGAAGAGTTTAACAAAATCACATGAACAGTTCAACAAACAAAAAAATAAACCTTGGACAGCTTGTCGAACTTGAAACAAAACTAAATATTGTAAACATATAAGGAAAATGGGCATGTACAGCAATAGAATTACATTTCTAAATATTTTGAAAATGTTATTTAGCAATTCGATACAAAAGTCACTAGTCGCTAATCATCCCCCCATCCCAACTACTATTTGAATCAAAATCTTCAAACTCAAGTTCAGATTCATCCGCATCTCCCTCTTCAAATTCCACTCCCTCTCATGTACTTGGCTGTGATTGGATGAGTTGAAGTTCCTCAACAGGTACCTCAATTGGTGCTGCACTATGATCTACTAAGATACCTGGAGAATTAAGTTCAACAGTAAGGACAATCTGAAATGGTGTTGGTACACGTTCTTCTTCAAATGGAGCATCAGGTATAGCAAGATCGCGTTCCCTCTGCCTTGCCAGAAGGGGCATCTGAATTCTACTTCTTGATTTAACTTTACACACTGCATGCCAGTCATGCCTCCCCCTAGTATTTTCGGAAAAACTTGTGTAATAGATTATGGGCTTGTTGAGCCAATACAAATGGATCAGTAGTGTTCAACTTCCAGGTCTGATTGATTTC
The DNA here is from genome assembly GCA_911865555.2 of Thlaspi arvense. Lineage (NCBI taxonomy): Eukaryota > Viridiplantae > Streptophyta > Magnoliopsida > Brassicales > Brassicaceae > Thlaspi > Thlaspi arvense. The sequence goes on along the minus strand of CAJVSB020000014.1, from coordinate 73,488 downwards.
AACAAGCCCAGATCACGGATTCAATCTAAGATGGCTAAGAGACACATCAAACCAATGGCATTTGAATAAAACGACATGGTTTCCCATTCCAAAGTATTCCAATTCCAGTACCTCTTCCAACAATCCGTAATAATCAACCTCATCCTCGTTCCATGAGCTCTCCAGCACACAGACACCACTATTTAATGTGGATTTATACCGTCCATAATTAAGCGTGTAAAATTTATATCCATTTACAAAATAACCATGTATGTTTTGACCAACTGACTAGGTCCTTGTGCTATGCAGCAAATATTTTTATCAACCATATACTGAGGATATCTAATTTGCGAAGTTGTATTTACGTAATTTTAGCTGTCATGATACAGTTAGTAGCTGAAACTGTTACTTTGTTATACTTACATAATCTAGCAACCATCAAGGGAATTTGGAATCCTGTAATCTCCCCAAGTCCTCCTCCGTAAGGCTTGGGTATAGCTATACATGTCTTCATCAAACTTACTGGACAAATCTAAAAATCAATCATAATAAGTTAGAACTGTTTCTAAGGTCATCATAAACTGCGTGTTATGAGAATTCACATGGTAAAAGGAACAACTTCTTCACAATTTAGAAGCACATATATGTGTGCTGCCCAATATTCTATGTCGTTGTGGAAATGTCACAGATTTCTTTGAGTTCCAAGAGGTCTACTTGGATGACGAAAAATTGAAAGCTCCCCACGCAACTGTACTTCCCCACCATCGTCATTTCTGGGCACTTGATTTGATCTAGTGTGTATATTGGAGTCAAAGTATAAAAAGTAAAATGTTGCCACTTCCTCAATAATGTATGCCTCCACAATAGAAGCTTCCACATTGGCACGGTTTTTCACCTTTTGCTTTAAATGGCATAGAAACCTGTGAAAATATAGAGACTATATTGATTTGTGTACGTGATAATCGACCAATGCATAAATGAAAAACTGTACATTGTCGGATATGGTAACTTAGTATTATACCTTTCAAATGGATACATCCAATGATACTGCACTAGCCCGCCAACTTTTGCTTCATAGGCCAAGTGGATGGGAAGATGCTTCATTATATTGAAGAATGCTGGTAGGAAGATTTTTTCTAATTTACATATTATCTCCACAATATTATTTTCCAGGAGCTGCATGTATTTTACATGCAAAACAGTTAAGCATATGTCTCTAAAGAAAACACTCAGCTCCGATATGGCTTCCCACACCAATTTAGGTAAGAGGTCATGGAAAACAATTGGAAGTAACCTCTGTATGAACACGTGGCAATCATGACTCTCCATTGCATAGGACTTCCACTCCTTTTCCTTCACACACTGGCCAATATTTGAAGCATAGTCATCAGGAAGTTTCAGGCCTTTCGTCCATTTGCACACCTCTTTCACTTGTTTGGCACTTAGTGTGTAGGTTGCTTTGGGTTTCACTAGTTGTCCTCTATTGTTCTGAAACATATGTAATTCAGGCCGATCACAGTACAACTCTATGTCTTTCCTTGCATTCTCATTGTCCTTCGACCTTCCTTTCACATATAGCAAAGTGTTGAACACATTTTCGAAAACATTTCTTTCAATATGCATCACATCCAAGTTATGGCGAATAAGATTTGTGGTCCAATAAGGCAACTCCCAAAAGATGCTTCTTTTAACCCAATTATGTGCATTGCCATATGTAGGCAAATCTTTAGGATTCCCATCTTCATCGTAGCTTTGTGGAGGCAATACAGATAGTCTCCTCTTGATTTCTATTCCTAATAAACATGGAGGAGGATTGTCTTCTTCACGTCAACCTCGGATAAATTGTTGACTTTGTGCTCAGTATGCGTGATTGGAAGGGAAGAATTAACAATGACAATCAAACCATAAGTGCTTCCATCTATTGATTAGATGGAAAGCCTTCGTACGCTCCATACAATATAGACAGGACAATCTACCATGAGTGCTCTAGTAAGATACCATGTCGTAGGCGGGAAAGTCATTGATTGTTCACATAAGGACTGCCCTCATAATGAAATTCTATTTATTGAATACATCATATGTCTCGACTCCTTCATATCGTAGTAGTTGTAATTCATCAATAAAAGGCCGCAAAAATACATCTAACTTTTTTCTAGGGGATTTTGGACCCGAAATAACCATATTTAAGAAAATATATGGTTCCTCCATTGTCATGCCCAGGGGAAGATTGTATACGACCAGCATTACTGGGCAGCAAGAATAAAGAATGACATTATTGTTGAATAGAGTAAATCCATCTGTGCACATTCCTAGGCGAATATTGCGTGGCTCAGATGCAAATCGAGGATGAGTACGATCAAAATGCTTCCACGCTTCAGTCTGCGTAAGGTGTGCCATGCTACCATCTTCACATGGATTATGGAAGTGTCATGTCATCTCCTTGGATGTCATCTTTGACGTATAAAGCCTTTGAAGTCTTAGAATGAGAGGTAGGTAACGCAAAACCTTGAATGGCACATCTATTCTAGAGCCTACATTTCGTAGTTTGTATCTCTCATGACCGCACATTGTGCACCTTGTCTTGTGCATGTCTTCTTAGTAATATAACATGAAATTTCACTGACAAACATCGATCTTCTGATAACCTAACCCAAGTTTGGCCACCATCTTCTTTGAATTGTACAAGTTACTTAGGAAAACTATATCTTCTGGCATCGTGCTTCTCATTAATGTTATGATGTGATCCATACATGGTTTGGATAGGTTAAAATTGAACTTAATATTCAACATCTGCGACACTGCGGACAATCTTGTCTGTTTCACGCAACTTTCCCACAAAGGTTCCTCAGCATCTTTTAGCAATTGATAGAACTTCTCAGCTTCCAAGTTGGGTGGTTATTCCCTGTCCGTTGGATGCTCATCCTTAGGAAATGACCAATCAAAATTCGGTCTTGCAACATCCAAGATAATGTCTCTCATCCCAAAGTTGTCATCATTCCTGAATGTAGAAGTTTCACCAACTGGACATAGGAAAAATGATTCCCCATGAATGTCCCAGGTAGTGTAGCCTTTCTCAAAACCATAACATACGAGGTGATAATGTATAGTTTCACGGTTATTGAATTTCTGATTGCGACACTTTAAACATGGGCATTTTATACAAGCATTATTCACAATCTCTGGATGGGAATATGCAAATTCCATAAATTGTACTACCCCCCTAACAAACTCGTCCCTTAAAAACCCATTTTCATTCAAGCGTCAGTACATCCAATCCTAATTGGAAGCCATATTCTGTGAATGGCTTATTTTGGGAGAAGAATAGGTAACAAAATTGTTGAATTTCAATGTTATCTAACATTCCATTCCTATAACCATGAGCGAGTTATACTATTTGTACGACAAATAGTCATACAGATGCGACAACAAGCAAACTGGAGAAACTAAGAAAATAGAGCACAGATTCTATATATTAAACTACCCAATATAACGTCGTACAGAAGCCATATAAACTCTCACACCAAGGTAATACAGAAGGACCAAAAATGGGTTTGATGAAATACTACAGAAACTGATGATAGAAAACACTTACAAATATATTTTACAACGCCACGAGCAGGAATGCAGTTGCGAAGAGGAACATAGAATAGTGGACCACAGTCGCACCCTGGAGAAATCAAGGCAACTGTCGTGTTGGTCGTCTCTCTTTCTCTCTCTCTCTCTCTCTCTCTCTCTCTCTCTCGCTCTATCTGTGTGTTATCGTAATGTAGGTAAGCGCGTATGAGACAAACTTGCTGGGGGGGAACTAAATTTTGGAATGTTTTAAACTTACCCGCCTTATGATGTGCAAATTTTGGGTGAGGGGTGCCCCTGTCAGGTAACGGTGTTCAACAAACTGAACAAAATCGATTAAACTGCATAAATCGAACCAAACTGTAGAGTGTGATTTGGTTTAAATTTGATGTTTGGACAAACTATACCAAACCATATAGTTTATATATATATAAAATTAAAAATCCTATCCTTATATATATAGTATATTTCTATTATTTGACTGTATGCTTCTTCTTCTTGTTATCTTTTATATTCACATGGATTATAATAATTGATTATTTTTCTTTTTTTGAGTGTAATTTCTATTAGTAATAGTGAAATTCCGTAAAATTGTATAAATATATTTATTATAAAATGAATAACTATTATAGTTAATTAATAAATAATGAATTTATTAAGTTAAACATGTTAGGGAAAAAATAGATGACTAATTTTTAGGAAAACTCTGTTAAAATTTTTTAAAAATAGTGAATTTAATTCATTTTATTTTGTAAATTATAAACCGTGGTTTGAAATCGAACCAAACTATAAACCGTGGTTCGGTTTGGTTTATAAAAATTTTAAATTGCAAAGTATGGTTTGATATGAATTTGAGCATTAAATCGAACCAAACCGAACCATGTATACTCTATATATATGGGGTCATTTGGTAGGTTGGATAAGATAAAGCAGTATAGGGCAAGTTTTGGATAAAGTATTTTGACCGCATAGTGATTTGAATAATTATCTTTTTTGGCAGAAATGACAGAAGTAACGGTTAGCAGTGGTAGTGAGGATAGTATTGTCCAGATAAATTGAGTGGGGGTCAGATAATATTATCTTATCCCTCCCCCCAATATAGTTTACCAGATTTGGCCTTGCTATTATCCAATGTATCTCCTGCCCAAACTTGATCTGACATTCTTTTGTCCTATCTACTAAACATGGATAAGGGTGGATAAACTGTCCTTATCCACCATTATCCGAGCTATCGAATAGGTTTGCAAACCAAACTATACTTTACAGTTTGTAATTTTTATAAATCAAACCAAACCACGGTTTACGGTTTGGTTCTGTTTTAAATCACAATTTGTGATTTATAAAATAAAACAGATTAAATTCACTATTTTTATAAAAATTTTAACAGAGCTTTTCTAAAAATTGGTCATATATTTTTTTCCCAACGTGTTTAACTTAACAAATTCATTATTTATTAATTAACTATAATAGTTATACATTTTATAATAAATATATTTACACCATTTTACAGAATTTCACTATTACTAATAGAGATTACACTCTAAAAAAGAAAATAATCAATTATTATAATCTATGTGAATATAAAAGATAATAAGAAGAAGAAATATACAGTCAAACAATAGAAATATACTATATAATAAAGATAGAATTTTTAGTTTTATATATATATATATAAATTATACGGTTTGGTTCGGTTTATATGATTTGTCTAAACATCAAATTCAAATCAAACCACACCATACGTTTGGTGTGTTTTTATACAGTTTGGTTCGGTTTGTTCCGAACAAGCCATTTTTTATATTAGTGTGACTGAATGTACTCTATAAATATATTTGTTGGATAATGTATGATTGCTATAATCAATTGACATAGATAATGAATTTGTTCAATGAATGTAGTCTACTCTATGTAGTAAATCACCAAACATGGTCTCAAACCAAAACCATAAACTATGGTTTGTTTTGGTTTCTAAAAATTCCAAACAATCACCTATGGTTAGTTTTGAAATAGAATGACAATTGACTTTCATATATATTGACAATCATGCTTGTAACTGAACTGGTGTATGCTTGTAACTTAACTGACATATGCTTGTAACATACAGGAACTCTACCTGCAACGGAACGCTCGGCCACTGTGGTACCAAGATATCATGCTTGTAATTGAACTGGTTGATGCTTGTAACTTACTAGTTATGCTTGTAACATATAGGAAATCTACCTGTAACTGAACGCGTAGCCATTTTGGTGCTAGGACAATCATGCTTGTAACTGAACTGGTATATGCTTGTAACTCAACTGACCTATGCTTATAACATACAGGAAATCTGCTTGTAATTGAACTCTCTGCCATTTTGGTGGCAAGACAATCATGCTTGAAACTGAACTGGTGTATGCTTGTAACTTACTGGTCTATGCTTGTAACATACAGAAATCTGCCTTTAATGGAACCAAACAGAACTACCAAACGAAACTATTCCTTAGACTTTTAAATGTTCTGCCATACTAATGATTACGCGCCGCCTCCTCTTCCCCATGCACACTCTCTCTGTACATTCCATAAATGGTATAGTGACTGAATGATATGATTACTGCTCCAAGCACCCCAAATGACGAAGAAAACCAGCCGACGCCATGAGCACTACCAAACCCTTCTCATACCATCGTCCGAGCACCGCCAGAACGATAACCCACAACCCACCACATCGTCAACCAGAAGAAGTAACTACCAAGGAAGCTTGTAAGCTCTCTCTTCCTCCCCTTGTCTCTGTTTTCTGCCCTAATTTAGCTTCCTGCCGTCTGTAAGTATTTTGCATCGGCCATGTTACTGGCTCTATTCTGTATATTTTGCTTTCCATTGGTTGAGCATTAACGAAACTAATGATAAAGTGAACAGTTTATATAATATTTGGCCAATATTATATGTTTTCACCAACTGTGGGTTGCAAGCAGTCTTAAGAAATCTATCTTTGTTTGTGCGAGTTTACAAGCATGTGCTGTGTGTCAACCATGCATAGCATGGTTCGTTATTATTCTGCCAATGTTGCTTATATAGAATGGCATGTAAAAGAGTTGCACAGAAAATGGGACAGACGACTGTTGTTGCTGCTTCTGCGAGTAGCATAGATGAAGCCTCAACAAAGTATGGGGACAAATGTGTTAATAGTCTGCATCTTTTCAAGTAATATTGTCCATCTTAAAATTCACAATATTGTACAAAATATGCAATTAACAAAGTATTATTGATTGCAGACTAGAATTCATGGCTCAGAATGCACAAACATACAGCTCGGGATTTGCACAAGGTCATCGAGCCATACTAAATGCATGGAATGAGCTGCCCTCCTCAGAGAAGGAGAGGTATGATGAAACTGCCAGAAGAAGAAGGCAAGCCTTCAAGGACAAATATTAGTCTAAGAGTGATGCAAAGCCTTATGATGTAAGTGCTAAGTTACGAGTATATGTATTTTAAACTATAATAATGATTATGTTAATGGTAAATTTTCAAGCAACCACCTGCAATCTTACTACTATAAACATGTCAAACAAATTACATACAAAAATGCCAAATTACAAGCATTGAATTCTTACTTTTGGCGTTATCGTGAAAATAGGCTGCTGTCCTGTCAAGATGTTCTCCAACAAAATTTCAAAAGTTAGTTGTCAAACTAACTGAAGAATAGAGGCAGCATGTTTGAGAGATGGGTTTTGGGGGTTTGTTGGAGGTTGACTGTAAACTATTGGCCTTGGACATCTGTGTGGAACTGGTCAACAATTTTGATTGTTTTGGAAAAGTAGTGATTGTCCGAGGCAACAGGGCTGAGGTCACAGCTGCGGACGTTGGCACAGTACTTGGCATACCTTCGTTTGGCACGTCCATCGCTCTAGGTGACAAAAGGGGCAAGAAAGTGTCTGCAGAGGTGCAGGCACTTAAGGGTGTAAGCCTAACCACTTTGGAGGCAAATATTAGGTTAGACACTATGGATATAATGTTCAGAAGATCATTCATCTTATACACCCTAACCGTGCTCCTCTGCCTAACCTCCAAGAATGCCCTTAGTACTAGACTCCTAGATGCTGTGGCAGACATCAGTAATCCATCACAGTATAACTGGGGTCAACTAGTTTTGGATTCGCTGGTGGCTAAGATCCAGGAATTTAAGGCAAGTGGGGGATTAAAGAAATCACTTGATGGTTGTACATTCTTCTTAATGGTAAGCTGTGTTTTGTTGTCACATTTTAGACTTGCATATTGTTACTTGAAATTTACAACTGATAGTTTTATTATTTTGAATTTACTAGCTTTTTTACTTCTACAAATTCCCAACTCATCAATCCAAGTCAGTAATGACGCGCCTTTGATGAGGCAATGGAAAAACAAACAAATTCAAAGGCGCATTCAAATTGAGAGGAGAGGCAAAGAGGTACCGTAAAGTATCTGTTAAGTTACAAGCACTCATATTATTTCTTTCAAATATTATATATGTAAACTTTCAAGCATGTGTATGTGAAGTTACAAGCATATTGTTTTCAATGTATTTCTGTAAAGGTTGATTCATTTAATATATTGACATACATTCCAAGGTGTTGTCCCCTCAGAAAGTGCCGGCATGGATCCAGACATTGCTGCTAGTACACTGCAGCATGAGGTAAACACTAAACACTAACTGCCACATCACTATGGCTTATTTTTTATAGATTTAACTTTAACTTTGTTTCAGCTCACAAGAAATATCTATAAAGATGTAATGTCAACAGTCTACAAGAAATTGAAACTTATTGACATTGAATTGATGGTTGCGGCCGCAACACCCTTAAAGTCCCCCGATAGAGCACAGCAGGAAGAAGCTCAGGAATAACACAATCAAACCTAGGGGCATTTGCTGCTGCATCGCCGGCATCTTAGCGAAAAGCTAAGGAACCTGCTGCTGCATCCCCCCACATCTCAACAAGAAGCTAAGGAATCGAAGAAAACCAAAGGGGCACCTCAGGAAGAAGAACAACCTGAGAAAGTCCCTGCTGCTAAAGTAGACGAGGATGTTCCTCCCTGCCAAACAAGAACATATGCTAGGAAAAAATCAACGGTAGCCTTGTCTAAAAACCAAAATAACTCTGCCTTCAACGCCCTGTTTTCATATTGCACCCGCAAATTACCGTCTGATGAAGATAGGTACCTCAAAATTAATTTACTAGTTCAAACTAATTTATTTATTTCTTTGACAATATGATTCACATACATTCTGTTTATATGAAAATGTGCTTGTTAGTATGCTCAGAGTCTACTTGTCACAATCAGACTTGCACACTCTCTACAATAGACAGTAGGTATCCAATATGGTATGTATTACTTACTTTTCATAGCATTATTTAATATTCAATTCCATTGTTTAATGTTGAGCTGCCCAAATTAGGTTGTCATCTTTGCTGCAACACTATGAAATCACCAACAATTAGAAGAAAATGGTGTTGTAGCTCGACATTTTCTTAACCCCCTCTTTATGGTGAGAATTTTTATACTTTACTTGTAGTAAGTAGTTTCAATATAATTTTTTTTCCATGTAGGATATCATAATTGTACATTTCGAGAGAGACTACAAAGACACCACTTTTGTAGAGAGTGTCTTCAATCAAATTGTAACAGAATATGACATCTTCAGTTGCAATTGGGTAAGTTTAATTATGGTTGCAATAATGTATACTTACTTACAAGCATATTACTGTTTAGTTACTTTCATATCTCTGTACAGTTACTGAAATTTTATAATTATTCTAAATTTTTGCTCCTTGCCTCTACAAGGAGTATTGGAGCTGTTATGCGCTGTCCCCTATAAGCAGAACGCTATATGTGTTAAATTTCATAAAGATGAATAAAGCAAGCCCAAAGCATCAACTCGACCAGTTCACAGTATCATGTCATTGGCACCATATTCATAGATTTCACTACACTATCTTCTCTACTATCTGAATGATATGTATGTCTTTTTGCTCAAGCGATGAAATTTCACGAGCTCCTGCAAGAATTTGGCCACAGATCCCCAGAAGACAACCAAGTCAACCTAGAATATGTCAATCTCCCTCTACAATCAAACGGGTGAGTATAGAATTAAATTAATTGTAACATATAATGTCTCGCCATATTTTTTATGTTTAATATCTAGATGCAGTTTTGATTATGGGGTGTATGTACTGAGATACATGCAGACTTTGGATAATGCACCCATGCCTAAGTATTCTCCCGTAAGTGACTAATCACAACAACACTACTATGATGATTTGCACAAGATAGTGCATTTAATTTTAATCTGATATGTTTCTATAGGTCATGGTATGAGAGTTCAGAAAATAATATGTGACTGGGTGACACACCTTAGAAATGAATACCGGGAGAAAGTACTCAAGGATACTGGGGTCTGAGACAAACTAGGTTGAGTTAAGCTTCACATGGCCTATCATGGGAAAATAAGGGACTATAACAGTTTCTAGTAGACAAGCAATATGAAGAATTTTTAATGCGTTGCAATTTTTTTGTGTAATTACTCATAAGACATAGATGCATGAAAACAATTATTGATTGCTAGTTAAGCTTATACATACTTTATAGATCTAGGAAAATAATTGTACAAATATTCTTTATTGGTTATTGTACAAATCTATATTTCTCGCATTCTTTTTCAAGCATATAATTGAATACATTGAGAAAGTTATGCTTCGAACTGAATGGAGATGTGCGTGTAACGGAATGGATCTCTACTTGTAACTATACAAGTCTTTGGTTGTAATAGAATATCATATTTTCACTTCCAATAAAATTGCTAAACAGCCTTTGTATGTTACTCGTAAATAAACATGGCTATGCTTTTAACTGAATGTGTTTTTGTTTGTAACTACATAGGTCTCTGCTTGTAACTACACATGTCTCTACTTGTAGCTGAATGAGTCTTTGCTTGTAACTATGAAAGTTCCTATTTAAAACTATACAACCTCTGCTTGTAACTGAACAAGTCTTTCTTGTAACTATACAGGTCTCTACTTGTAACTGAACCAGTATTGCTTGTAACTATAAAAAAAGTCTACTTGCAACTATATAGATCTCTGCCCGTAACTGAACGAGTTTTGCATGTAATTGTACTAGTCTCTACTTGTAACTGAATAAGTCTTTGCTTGTAACTATAAAGGTTCCTGTTTGAAACTATACAACCTTTGCTTGTAACTGAACGAGTCTTTGCTTGTAACTATATAGGTCTCTACTTGTAACTGAACAAATATATGCTTGTAACTATAAAAAACTCTGCTTGCAACTATACAGATCTCTACCCATAACTGAACGAGTTTTGTATGTATCTGTACTAGTCTCTGCTTGTAACTGAATGAGTCTTTACTTATAATTATGAAAGCTCCTATTTGAAACTATACAACCTCTACTTGTAACTGAACGAGTCTTTGCTTATAATTATACATGTCTTTGCTTATAACTGAACAAGTATTGCTTGTAACTGTAAAAAACTCTACTTGCAACTATACAAGTCTCTGCCCGTAACTGAACAAGTTTTGTATGTAATTGTACTAGTCTCTGCTTGTAACTGAATGAGTTTCTGCTTATAACTATGAAGGTTCCTGTTTGAAACTATACAACCTCTGCTTGTAACTGAACAAGTTTTGGCTTGTAATTATACAGGAATCTGCTTATAACTAAACAAGTATATGCTTGTAACTGTAAAAAACTCTTCTTGCAACTATACAGGTCTCTGCCCGTAACTGAACGAGTTTTGCATGTAACTGTACTAGTCTCTGCTTGTAACCGAGCGAGTAGATATACTTGTAACTATAAAGGTCTTTGCTTGCAATTCTATACATTCCTGCTTGTAACGAAACAACAGTTTGCTTGTAATCTAACGAGTCTGTGTTTGTAACTCAATGAACTCTACTCATAACTAAACTAGTCAATCACTTAATTTCATAGATGGAGGTATGCTTGTAACTGAACAGATATATGCTCGTAACTAGATTTTTCCTAGTTGGTGAGCTAAATATTTAATTACAAAATAAAAATTATTACTGACCAAATTGTAACTGATAAAAAGAGTCACAAATTAGTAATCGCAATAAAATGATCATTTCCTTTAAGTAGTGACCCCAATAGTAACCGCCTAAAGGGAGTCACTAATTAGTGACCCTTTTTTATAACCGCCAAATTTTGGGTCAGTAATTAGTGACCCATTTATAACCGCCGTAATGGGGGTCACTAATCAGTGACCGACTGTAAAGGCCCACCCCCCCCCCCAAAATTTGTGACCCTCTTTGTGACCCACTATAAGAGGGTCACTAATTAGTGACTCATTATGTAACTGCCTCATATTCGGTCACTAATTACTAACCTTTTTGTAATTTATCGCGTAGCGGTCACTAACTTTGTGACCGATTTTTGACCATAGTGTCTGCGGTCACAAATACGGTCACAAATCGGTTATTATTTTTTTTCAAATAACTTAACGTTAGTTGATCACTACTAGGTTACTAATGGGTCACTAATTAGTGACCCATTGGTGCGGTCACTAATTTACAATTACTAATAGCGTTTTTTTCTAGCAGTGATATATGTCCATGAGCAAGGCTTGACAAAACTCAATTGAAGTCAATTAACTAATTGGACAATGAAGGGTAATGATAGAGAAAAAGGGTTTTTTTCTTTCCTGATTGTGACGAGTACATCACAATTGGTCATAACAATTGGCTTGAAAGTGCTCGTTAATGGTTGAAAAGCTTCCATTGTTGATTCTTATTGTTTGATTAACTTTGTTGTAGATTACGAAGTTTTCTATTAAAGAACAAACCACATTGTCAACGGCAGCATAGGCTAGGAAGTTGGAGGTGGCTAATGGAGGTTGTTGGCGTTGAATGATGCCAATTGTAAGCTTCAAAGGTTGGATGGCAAGGGTTGCCACCTGGTAAAGGGTAGATTTGCAATACATAACTATACTGCAGGCCAGGAAAAATGACATAATACTAAAATGCAACTTGACTGAGTGTTAATGTGCATTTGGCTAATGCATGTAATGAAACGAGCTTAAGATATGATGCATGCAATCTTGAAAGCATACCGAAGGCAATGAAATGACTACCTTGTGCCTTAATATGTGTGCTTGTAGCTCTATAACAACGGGCACCCTGGATCCCTCAGTCTAGCCCTATCCACCTAGTTTCTCCCTCTAGATTTTTTTTCTTAAAAACTATTAGTTTCAAATGGATACATAGGTTACTAGCATAACCTAATATTCTCATGTGTCTAGCATATGGTAAGCTTACAAGGAGGCATTTGGACTCCTAAAGAGGGAACCTTTCAATCTTATGGATGTGATTTTGGAATCACTCAATTTCTACTTACAGTTGGAAGTATGAAAGGTATTTTTTTAAAGTATATTTAGATTAATCACTACATATCATCTTAGTGGTACATTTTATGTATGTCTATTGTTAGTCTAAATGGTTTCAAAATTTAAAATTTTTATTATACTTTCACACATAAACCTTACATAAATCGTTAACTAGATCATGTTTTCATCTATATGGTTAAGCTTAGTATAACTTTAAAAAGTCACACGCAAAAGAAATTGTACATGTATAGAAGTTCTTGAAATTAATTTATAAGTGTTATAAAGCTCCAAGACAATTAGGACACTTACTCTATAACTAGTACAGAATTTTACATATTTGCCCTTTATTAGAAGTTAGAATGGGCACCTTTGCCCCTAAGCTTGTGAAGCTTATAAAAAATCATCTACTTGAAGCTGGAAATCAATGATAAACAAACAGAGAACCAAACATATAATTCCAAACTTTAAAGGAGCAAATGGAATCAATTTATTACTTATAGCCCAAAACTATTACGGCTGAAAGTTCATAAACGCTAGAATGCAATTTTACAATGATTGCTAAAGCTATCTTCTTCCCTCATCAATAGAGAAAACCAGTGACTTCAATTCGGCAAATCTCCAATGAAAACTGAAATTGGGAACATCAAAAGTGATGTTCTGTCACAGTTGTCCATATTAGAAGTGTTATTATTTAAATAAGATTAGGATCTCTTCTAGCCTATTTTATTCTTTTTTGTAGAATTTTTGTAGTTGGTGCACTAGTGCACTACAGCATGTCTGGCTCTAATTGTGCAAAATTTTCTACAGAAACTTCTACAGCTAGCGCACTATAATGAGCTCATTCTTTTTCCTGCATTTTGAAACAAAATGGAGGACCCAATCCAACTAAGATCCTCCGGATCATGGCTCACTTGCTTTGAAAGGAACTAGCTCCCGGTGCAAAATTAAAGGTATGGAACTCGCATTGACCTAGTTTGCCAATAGCCGTATTTGAATGTCAGATTTCCAATCCAGTTTTGTATCCATGGTCACCAATGGTTTGTTAAACTTGAGAAGGACCGTGTTGTATGGGCTCATTTTTTTTTTTTTTTTTTTGTTCTTGCTTTTCATTCTTGACTTACTTTGACCTAGACATTGATCCTCGCATGCTTTGTATCTTTGCTGGGTTTGGGTTGCTTTCTTTTTGCCTCTTCTTGTACACGCCGAATTGTTGGGTTTTGTTTGTATCAACCTTACATTTGCCAAGAGTGGATTCTTTTGATCGTATCACTACTATAAAGCTTCATTGGCATGCATTCAATAAGCTTTTAACTTGTCTGGTTGCCACCAACTCCATGAGGATGACATGTGTCTTCCCACCCTTTTGCAAGTGATATTTCTGCTCTTGTCTATGGTAGAAAGTTGCTTATTCCCATAAGTATGGACTATCTAGGATGACTTGGCAAACATCCATTGGCACCACTTTGCAAACCACTTCGTTAATGAACTAATTGGTGATAGGAAAGTACAGCTTGCACTATGGATAAATCTTCTTTGCCAGATCTTTTGAATCCATCCTAAGGTATAGGGGTGAGATGTCATGTTGTCTCCAGACCTAATCTTTGCACTAAGTTTTCTCAAATTAGATTGTTCACATTTCTAGTGTCAAATACATGGTTTAAAAAACTGAATTAGACTGCGCAGTCGGACCGGTCCGACTGTTGACCAGTCATGTTACCGGTCCGATTTTAGCTAAAAACTGGTATAGGAGAAAAACCGTTTTATTTTGTGAGAACCGTTCAAACCGCCGGTTCAACTATTTGAACTGTTAAATCATTCACAGTTCAATTGAACCGGACGGTCTATGCACTACTTCTAAAAATGTGTGAAAATACTGCAGCTGCTGGGAATTGAACCTATACCAACAAGTTAAAGTTTTGGTTCACTACCACCAAACCACACTAGGATGTCGTTTACTGAGACATATATTGATAATTGATGTTATATCATAAAAAAAATTATTTTCATAAATTATCCAAGTTGATTAAATTTGGATCGTTTCAAGAATGAAATGTAAATAATTTAATTATTTTTAATCTAAAAAACTATTTAAATTTCTATTACTTTTTTATTTTCTAAGTATTTGATATTATTCTCTTTTTTTTGTTGGAAAATTGGAATCATGTAAGAAAAGTTGTGATTTGTGAACCTTTTTTATTTGAGAATAGTGAGAACTTAAACAATTATAAATTAGGCATTTTATATTTATTTTAAATAATAAAGTGATGGTACTTTATTTTTGTTATATACATATATATATTTACATAATTATGACGTCACGGTTCAATTACGATTCGATTGCCATTTAATCAATGGTTGAACCAGTGAATTGTGAACCGGTGAATTTTCCGGTTCAATGAACGGTCTGATTTTTTAAACATTGGTCAAATATAGCCTAAACCACTTCAGTTTTGACTTGTATATGTATGGTAAAGAGCTCCTTTGGATAAGATTAGGATTTCTTTTGGGAAAAACCCCTAAAAAATTGCCTATCTTTAATTCTATTGCGCACGCCTACAACACGCCTAACTGTATTGTTTTATGTAGAATTTCTGTAGTTGGCATGCTATAGCATGTCCAGCTCTAATTTTACAAAGTTTTTTGTAGAAACTTTTGAAGCTAGCGCACTAGTAATGCACTATAGTGCGCTCGTTTTTTTTTTTTTTTTTTTCTTCCCTTGCATTCTGAAACAAAACGGAGGACTTAATATAACAAAGATCCTCCTCAATCAAAACCCTTTTTATGGCTAGCCCCAGGGTTAGAAAGTCTCGACAAATTGGCTACCTACTCTCCCATTCAGTTTATCTTTCTTACTCTTAAGAGTTTAAATTTTACAATTATAGGAATTAGCTCATTTTCTTGTGATTGATCAAGGCAAGGCGCAAAATATATGCGCTTCACTCAATCTCATGTGAGATCTCTTAAAGGATGGTTTGCTCAAATCTCTCTAAAGTGATCCATTTAATATTGTAAATATTGCTTGGGAGAACTTTTTATCAAAAGTCTATTTGGTAGTGATTCCTAATAATCTTAGGAATCATTGTTATATTTTTACATCTTATGGTTTTATGCATATCCAGATTTAAAAGACATTTAGATAGGCTTTTTTTACAAGAAAATGTGCTTTCTTAATTTTGTTTTTTAAAAAAAACACACTTCTAGGCTAAAATACTAGCTTTGAATGGCCCTATTGCGAAAATAAGTTTAAAAAAAATGTAAAAAGTGATTTTTTTTTCTAGCAACTGATAGGAGGTGCTTCTCCAAGAAGCTCGCGTAGTGAAAGGAGAGAAGATGGATGAAAAAACATGGAAGACTCTCTGTTTTTCTTTTGTTTTGTTTTTTTTTTTTTTTTTCTACAAAATGACCTTGCATAATTTACAAAACGACAAAGATTACCTGTCCCTTTCACAGACATTTCTCTTCCATCTTTCGATCAACCAGTTACCTCCTTTTCTCCTCCTCTTCAATCTAGCGGTACGCTCTGCCATTATACGTCATCTTCCATTCGTCATCTACTGTCGTTGTCCTCTTCCCAGCATACATCCGCTATCCGTCGATCTTCCATCGACATCATCTAATCTGTTGCAAAGACTTGTCTCCATCTGTCATTCATGGATCTTACATATCTTCTTAGATTTCTAGATCTGCCGGATCGTTCATTAATTTTTGTCGATAGGTGAGCTCTGTATATATCCTGAATAATTTCCCACCTTGTGATTGTTTCTGCAGCTTAGATCTAACATTCTGTGTTTTTTCCTGTATTTTTATTTCTCTCTCCTCTCTCCTCTCTCTGGGTCTTCCGCCCATGCTCGTAGCGCTTATGGAGGAGGAAGCAACTTAAACTTACTTATACAGAGTGTATTTTGGTTTTAGTGTGAAATAGTTATCAATTTCTTCGAGAAAAGACCGCAGCTGAGAAATAGTTGGTTTGCATTTTGGTTCTGATTAATTGGTGGTGTTTGACAGAGGAGGAGAAAGAACCCACCTGCAGTTTTGAGCAAGAGGGGAGGCAGCTTTGAACCAGATTTATTTTGAGGAGTTTTTGGGAAAGTTTCCTGATTTTTAATATTTTTTTCCCTTTTCTTTGTGGCTGTTGCTGATTGAGAATTGCAAGGCACTAATTTTTGTATATTTTCTTGTTTGATTCATGTAGTAGTTCCTTTTATAAAATCAAAGGGTTAGTATAATTGACAAAGCTTTTAATAGAAATAAAATCTCTAGATTTGGCGACTCATTTCAACTGTCCTGCTTCGTTGCTTCTGGAATTCCTTACTAGTGCAAAGGATTATATGCTAATTCGAAGCCTATCCATCTGAGAGAGACAGAGACGAAGCAGTTAGGAGTGTAGTGTCATTTGATTGTAAATCGTTTGGAACGCAGAGTCTGTGAGGTGAAGAGAGTTTGGTGGAGGAAATTTCTCCAAACTGGTGTGCCATTTCCGCTGGAGAATTTGATCTACGATGAATCAGTGGCCAATACCCATATGGAAATTACTGGGCTCGAGCTAATGGCTAGTATTTTCCTAATATAAAATATATTTGTAATTTTGCGCTTTATTCGTAATTGCTTAAATAACAAAATTTTCAAAACTTGGAGTAAAAAAATTATTTGAAATAAAATTTTATTTGAATGGCTTAAATAAAAAGCTTACAAAATATGGAGTAAAAAGGATGGAATATATACTAATTTTTAATTATAACAAAAAAGTGTTTTTAAATTTTTGTCATTTATATATGCTTATTGAAAATACTTTTTTATTCATTTGTCTTAATTTAATGAAAGAAACTCTTATATTTTTACATTAAAAAAGTACTCTTCTTAGTTGTATTCAAATACAAAAGTAACTTTTTGTTTCTGAAAAAGCATTTCTACAAAAGTTTATTCGAACATGGTCTTGGGAGTGTTTAAGCACTTTTATACTTTCCAATAATTAGGAAGTAATTTTGGGTGCTTTTAACATAGTTTTTTATTTATTTTATTCTTTTAAAATTAAGTAACAAATAGTGGAGAAGTTGAGAAGGGGTTAATTTTAATTTCTAATAGCATTTTTTTGTAATTACCTAATTGTTCTAACATTTTTATCATTAAAACTTTATACTTAATTGCAACATTACCCTTAAAAAAAAAACTTCCCCTTGTTCCTCACCACATAGTGCCATCTTCCACCAACATTATGCAATAAACTAATGGCAGCGTATCCGGGTTGTTGAAAGCCAGCAACTTTGGCGGTGGAGGTGCACTGGTTAAAGGACGTGGTCATTGAGAACAAACGAGTAGAGATTTTCCTCACCAGAGAGAAGTGTTGTCTTGATATTGTCGAGTAGAGAAAGAGGTGGTGGTGGGCTCGGAGGTTAGAGGTGATTTTGGAGCGCAAATTTGTTACGTCCCCAGTCCAGGCACGTGATCGGTACTAAGACTGGTTCCTCAACCCCAGTAAATTTTAGACAGAATCATACTTGTAATACATAAAATTAACATAATTACTTAAAATTCCATACAACCAAAAGAAACCTGTCGATAAGTAATGGAGCAATTCTAAAATACAAGTGATATAAAATACAACTCTAGATGTCAGCAGCAACTTGTCAGAAAAATCATGTGCCCGATTGGAATGGGTCGAAAAGGCAAACCCACACTACGATCTAAAAAATATTAGGAGGAGGTGAATATGAATTTAGTGAATGATAATACTGACTTTATTTATGCTGGGACATGCATCAAAAAACGTGTCAAAATATATACTGAATATTGAGCAAACAAATATATCTTTGTAAACCTCGCATATATGTCTCAGAAGTTCAAAACATATGGGAGTATCGGAGAATCAGAACTAGAATTAGAATCTTATCTCCTAACAAAGCGTATCATGTCAGAGATAGCACATATCACATATCACATATATCACATATCCCATATCACATCTCGTATATCAGGATCCCGTACTGAATCAAAAATAGAATCAAAGCCAAAGCCATAACTTGAACCAGAATACACATAAGACACATAGTGTCTGTTTAAACTGAAACCAGAATAACTCCCATCATAATAACTTCAACAAACATATATATACATATAATAGAGGCATAATTTTATAACAAACCAATTATTTCAAAAACTCACTATAATGTTTAACAAAACCGAATACCTATCTCAGAATTTATTTTCCAAAACTAGTAACTTATTTCAAAACAGTTAAACAATAATCAGAATCAAAACACATGCATATAGAAAGTATTATCACTCACTGTACAGAGTCGGCCGAATGTTTTGAATTACCCCGACTATTGAAACAGATCTCCTTGGGATGTTTGAAACCACAATGACATGTATCAAAATCGGATTCAAACTGAAACTATTCAAAAACTCAGTTTTCTGACTAGGTCCTCGATTCCACCCTAAGCCTTGGCACGCCCCCTAAGGATTATTTCTTAACACCCAAGACATAAGCTAATCTTACATAAAACCCTTAAACCGAAGTGAATCCATACTAAATATGCTCGAATTGGCCCTAAATACCCTCGAACTAAACAAAACTGGACAGAAACACCATATAACCAACTAAATGGAACTTGAACGCCTTGGAACTGGACTAAACCGAACACAAACATCTCTAAAATGGATTGAACCAAACCACAATAATCCAAATCCCTATTGAACCAGGTCCAAAACTCCCTGAAGTGGGCTAAATCTGGGTCAAAACCCCTTAAACAGGGCTGAACCAAGCCCAAAACCACTTGAACCAGGATGAACCAAGCCTAAAGCCACATAAACTAGATTGAACTGGGGCTAAAACCACTTGAACATGACTGAACCGGGACTAAAAACCCCTAAACCATGTTGAATCGAACCAAAACTCCCTTAATCCCACCTGAGCCGGTCTGAAATCTTCTTGTTTCCCTTTGAACCAGACTGAAATCCCCTTAATTTACCTTGAATTGGACCAAAAATCTCCTAAGTTCCCTTGAATTGGACCTATTCATTGACTTATCTCAATAAAATGAGGTGAACCAGTTGTGAACTACCAATATACCACTGAGCCAATTCAGAACTACCTAGAACCGGACCAAACTGAATAGAAGAACCCCAGAATCAGGGTGAACTGGACTGATATACCTTGAACCGGTCAGGAAAAGATAAAAACATACTTAAATTAACTGAAACCGACTAAGTCGACCAAGCCTAGCTTGGCCCGGTTGACTTAAATGGACCTAGATGCAATCCGAGTCCTCCTTCTTCACCCGGCAACCCAAGTCCTTGACTCGATTGTCTGAAAGTTTTGCCCAAAAGTTTCAAAATAGAAATTGATAGAAATCAAACCTTTTACCTCAACTTTCAAGCTCGACCCAGATCCCTAGCTACAAACCGAAACCCCTGTAACCATTTCTTGGAAGAAATCCTTGTAAAGTGCTGGCCAAAAGTTGACGATTCCCATTGACATTGTCCGAATGCCCGAATGGCTTGGACTTAGAAATTCAAGCTTGGTGTGCAGTAAAACTCAAAATTGTTTGCACAAGCAGCTTGGAAAACACATCCAATTTCATTTATATACAAAGTTGGGAGGTGAAATTGATTTGATTGGACCGAATTTGACTTCTACCCCTCTTTGGTCAGCCACTGCAAGAATTATCAAACCATTTCAATTCCAGTCCCCTGAATTTCAATTTTGTTCAACTTCTTCCCTTAGAAATTTCTGAATTTGCCCCAGAACTTAAGTGTCCTAGCAGTTAGGTCCTCCCTCTTTGTTTTCTGTCAATTTGGCTCTTGACAGATTTCAATTGGCCCCAAATTTTCCTAATTTCTCACTTAGACCCCATACTTTCCAATTTCATTCAATGACACTCTTTAGAAATTACAGATTGGCCTCTAATATTTCTATTTTATACAATTTAGCCCCCATTTTACACAATTAACTCAAAATTTTAATTAATCAGAAAATTGGGTTATTACAAAATTGCTAACACATGAGGGCTTCACAGAATATCACATGCAGTAGAGCCATATATTACCACACGTAACTATGTTACAAAATTATCGCCACTCTCCAATAGAAAAAAAAAAAATTCACAATTACACCACAAAACACCACACACTAGCAACACAAATTGCCACAAATAACGGTGATGGCATGTCACGGCCCCAAATTCCAAGCCCTTGACTGGCACTAGGGTCCTCGACCCTAGTCAGCCTTACAACCCTAAAATCATACTCAAAACCTACAAAACATGCATAAACATCTCCCAAAATGTTTAAGTACAAAGCCAGGATCCTATCTGAGTAATAAGGGGAGCACTAAAGTACAAACAAGGAAAAACAAGAGAACATGCCCGTACATTAAGTCTGCAGACGACTACTCAGACTCCAGCACACTACCTGAGAACAGCAACCCAAATTTGAAAAGTTTTATAAAAAGTGAGTTGCAAAACTCAGTAAGTATAAATGATACCTAGTCTATGCATGTGAGGATATGTATCACACCACCAGTCCCAAAACCACACATATACACAACAAGCAATACCAACATCAAAATATACATGTATGGGAATATAATGATCATTAAGACTTCAGTCTCGATCAGAAGAATTCTCTATCTCATGATCAAGCCCAACCCATTCACATACCACTCTCTTAGTCGAGATGCATCCTCTATCTCACGATCAGAGCCACATGCCCACCAGGGCAACCATACCACGCTCACAGTTAAGAGGCATCCTCCATCTTACGACCGGAGCCACATGCCCACCAAGGCAACCATATCATACTCTTGGTTGAGAGGCATCCTCTATCTCACGACCAGAGCAAACGGTCTCAGTGTATTACTGACTCTCCACATGTTAATTCACAGCACATACATATGTGAGAGTATAGCAATCACTGAGACTGCAACAAACCCACAAACATGCTCCTCAGAGCACCACGCCCACCAAAGGCATCACTAATACGCTCCCGGTCGAAAGGCATCCTCTATCTCACAACTGGAGCCAAACGGTTTTAATGCATCACCAACTCCCCACATATCCAATTCCACAGATACATAGTATATACAGTCTACAAATCTCAAAACCAGTCTCACATACTAACATTTCTCACTGAACAACAATAACAAATATCCTGATGCTCATCTAACAAATACAATCCACAAACTCTATGAAATTATCATGCCAGGAAAGCAAGTATGAAAACACATGCATAGAAATGGCATCATCACTCATAGAACGGTCGAGTCAAAAGTCTCAAGTCACCTCAACCAACTCAACGGTCCGGGTCCTCCTCCACGGGTGAATTTGAAATCAAAATCATACAAAACTATCACCAACCCCATCACCAGCACAAGAAATAGGCTCGATAGTCTAAAACTGGATTCAAATCCCATTCCTACACCCTGGCACGCATCCTGAGGTACCATTACCTATCTCCAGGATCCACACGACTCACAACACTCAACACTTCAGCCTACCAGTCCTCAACAATAAAGAATTAGCCCCCACAATTCCCAAACCATAGCGAATCAGCATTCAAAACCCCAAACCAACCTAAATTGGTCTAAAACTACACCAAGCCGAACTGAACCAGCCACAAAACCCTCAAAATCAGATTCAGAAGGCCCAAAAACCTTTAGAATTGCCCTAAACTGACCAAAACACCTTAAACTAGTCTCGAACCAAGCCAAAAACTTAATCCTAAGTACCGATACACTGAACCGAGCCCAGTTTACCTCGAACTAGACGCCCACACATCATCAAACTACATGGTTAGCTAGGTTTCATTATGCTGAATCAAGAACCAGCCCAACTTCCCCAAGAACTGATCTAAAAACTGGTGAACCGACCGGTTTAGTGTAGCATCGGCACCCAAAGTGTGCTACACTAAACCAGCCAGTTCATTGTGAATCGGACATCCAAAACTTCTCAAAACCACCTGATTTGATAGCCCTCATCCCCCTAGACCAGGAACTGGTCCACTCGCCCAAAGAATCAGTTTAAAAAGCTCTGAATCGGCAGGTCAACTCTCCAATCAACATAGGCGGTTCACCCTACTCAGACAACCTAACCCTCCCCTTTTTCCCACTAGGCTGAGTTGACCTAGTGAGTTGACTCAACCCAACCATTGTCTGGGCTGGCCCGCGGCCTTACTACTCCTTTGGGCCGAGCCTGGGCTCAACAGGGGCAGGCCGACACTGTACGGGACCCGGACCCATCCAGGTCTCGTCTTCTTCACTTGGAAACTTGTGTCGCAGATCTGGGTCTGCTACATCCCCCAAACCCCCTTTAATCTCAAAAAATCCAAGATTTTTGGCATACCTGCATGAATCGATGGCCCCAAGCCTAAATTCTGAACTCCCCAAGCCAATTTCCAACCTTTAATCGGATGGAAATGAGTTGAAAACCCAGATTTTTCCCAGATAGATCCCGTCGGCACCTTCGGTCCTCCCTAGCTCTTCTCCTTTCTGACTCTCACTCCATCACCCGAATTGCTCACTCTTTCGAGCTCGCCTCTCTTCCACTCACCTAAACCCAAAAATTAGGAAGCTAGCTTGCTCCTATTGGAGCAAAATTCTTTCAAGCCGAAGGTCCCTCCCCCTGTCCAAATCCAGCCACTTAAAGTTTTAATTCTTTCAAATAGGCCACTCCAAATTTTCAGAGCAACCCCCCAGCTTTTAATTCATTCACCATGCCTCACCTTTTTTTTTCTTAACAAGGCCATTACATGGCACCACTGCATGCGACGACTCATCAAATAGGAAAAAGAATCTTATCAGAAAAATATATAATATGTGTGTGTGTATATGTAAATGTAAAATAGTTTTTTTTTTCTAAAAATTTATTCACCATCATTTTATAAAATTATTTTTTAAACAATATTTTATTAATTTCGAGAATTTCTTTTACATATTTTATAAATATACCTTACTTTTAATTAAATTTAATTTTTATTTATTTTTACTTTATAGCTTTAGATTTTGTTTTCTTCGTTTTGTGTTGTCTTAAGGTCAAGGAACATAACAAATACCATCTGACAAACTTTAAGAAGAAACTATTTCCTTTCACATGACTGTTGTCACTTTCTTGAGAATTTGAAAAGCACCTTTTGAGAAATGTTTGCATTTAGAATTTGCCATTAACACGCTCTTAAATGCCAATAAGCGATTTTGATAAGCTCTCCTTGTCTAATTGCTTGGCATAAAGTTTTATTATGCTTTTGCCTTATTTTAAATGTTAGCAAATGACAAGAGGTAGATCAAATGAGATTACAGGAAAGATAGAGGAATCCTAGGGAATTTTAAAATTACTTTATTGCAAAATCATTACTAGGGTAGGTAGAAAGATGAGATTGACTGAAATTATAAAATCAAGACTAAAAATTATTTTTGTTCCTCGAATGTTTTCCTCTATCTTATTTAATATCTTGAATTTTATAATATATCATTTACTACTAAATAAAAACATTGTTTATCTATGTCACACCCCGTCCTGAGCTCGTGACCGGCACTAGGATCCATTAACCCTAGTAAGCCTCAAAACATCCATAATGATAGAAACTCATCAATAAATATAAATCATGGTGTGCTGTCCAAATACACGAATACCAAAGATCTGTTTGAGAGTTCAAGAGGGCTGCTTCTAAAATACAAAGGGTAGATACAAAAGAAAATATGCTCGTACATCGATAAAGCTGCAACCACATAACTCTGGCTCTGGTGCGCTAATCGAGACAAGAACAGCAAGTCAAATCTAAAAAATTATAAATGGTAAGTTGCGAGACTTAATGAGTATAGACGATACCTAGACTATACATGCTAGAGTATGTAACGTGTCTCAATCAAATACCACACATGCACAAGTAATCCCAGTGGGCAGTAATATGTAAAATAAGTATGCGAAGTATCACCGTAACCAAACCATCATATCACATCCATTGGGCCAGGATACTCCCCGCATGCTACGGCAGCACATCGCCCGTCGAGTGAGTCCTCGGTATCCCAAAAATCGTCCTAACACGAAAATCAAGACACTCCCAAAATGCTACGGCCCACTGTCCGTCAGTTGAGCCTACCATCCCAAACACGTCATCGATGTGCACATCATGCTCGTGGCCCTTATCGCCTCAACAAGGACTCAGGTCGACTCACCACTAGATGCTACGGGTCACCGTACGTCCAGCCGAGCTCTTTCCATCCCAAATCACATCGCGTGGTACCGTCCTCACACATAGGTCATAAACAGGTATACATATGCATATACAGTTCACGTTTCAAATCTCATAACAACATATCAATATAACTCACTGACAGTACACAAGGACACATAACACATAATCCAGATACAGTTAAAAAGTTACATAATCATCATGCCAGTAAAACAGTATAGAAACACAAGTATAGAAAAGGTATCGTCACTCATAGTACAAAAGTCAGGTCAAAAAAGAAGTCCTAGTCACCCTCACCCGTCTCACCAGTCCGGGTGTACCTCTTTAGGCATATTTGAAAAATAAAACTACACAAAATCATAACCAACCTCAAACTCAATACAAAAAATGGGCTCAGTAGCCTCAAACCGAGCTCAAATCCAAAATCGACATCCTAGTATGCATCTCGAGGCACCGAGACCTGCTACCGAAACCTACGTGACTCTTAACACACATTAACCAGCTCAGAACCCTCAACAAAATAGAACCACTCTCCATAGTTTGCAAAACACAACGAACCGGCCTTTAAAAACCCTTAAACTGGCCTGACCTGGCTTAAAACTACCTCAAGCTCAACTCAATCGGGCATGAAACCCTCAAAAATGGATTTAGAAGGCCCAAAAATACTAAGAACTGGTCTGAACCGGCCAAAAAGACTTAAATTAGCCCTGGATCGGCCAAGAACTCAAACCCTAAACATTGGCACGCAAAACGAGGCCAGTTCATCTTGAACTGGACCTCTAAAATTCATCAAACTTCACAGTTATCTAGGTTTTCATGTGCTAAACCAGGAATCGGTCCAAACTCTCCAAGAACCGGTCCAAAAATCGGTGAACTAGTCGCCCGAAGGAAGTCACACTAAACTGGCCGGTTCACCTTGAACCGACCACCCAAAATTTTCCGAACCCACTTGGTTTGATAGGTCTCATCCCCCTGAATCTAGAACCAATCCAATTCCCAAAACCAAGCCCATTTGACCACTGAACCAGCCGGTCAAACATTAAACCATTTCTGGCCGGTTTAATCAACTCCAAAACCCTAATCTAATTAATTCAAGGTTATTTAATCCCCATTTATCCCCAAGCACCCTTATCCCAGCTCCTACTATCCTCGGGGATAGCATATCCCCAGTTCACTGAGTCAACCCAGACGGGTTGACTTGCCCCATCCGCACAAGGTCGAGTCGACTCGGATCGAGTCAACTCTGCCCAACTTGCCCTTTTTTTTTTCTTTTTTTTGGGTCAACCCACGACTCAAGCCTGTGGGCCGCCATGACAACTGGGTTGGGCCCAGGCCGAACGCCCTTGACCAGCCCAGCACGGGGGACCTGGACTCTTCTGGGTTTGTCCCTTCCACCCGGCAACCGGGTATTCAACCCGATTGCCTGCAACTTCTGGCCGACCGGGAAAAAGAAGAAAACACTAGGTAGGGCGGCTTACCTTAGTCAGTTGGCCACTCCACTCCACATGGTTGACCTTGGCGACCCACACGGCGACGGTTGATCGAAGTAAAAGCCGTTCAAATGGCCTCCAAACATAGCTCCCTCCCCCTGTCTACCGCGAGCCCGACAGCCACGAAATCACTCACAATCCCTCACCCAACTTTTGCAAAACCAAAAATAAACTGAGGGGTTTTGTTCATTCTGCAAAAACGCACACAATGGCATGGAAAACAAGCTCAACTCATTACCCAATGTGGGGTAATTGGCGGAAGGCGACTTCGAACACTGTTCCTGTTAGGCTTTTTAGAAATTTCAATTTTGGTCCTTCAACTCTGCCCATCCTCAATTCAGTCCCTGAGATATTTTCAACTTACCCCCCTCAAGTTTCAATTCCTCCACTTATACCCCTAATCTAAATAAACTGTTAAATTCGGGCTATTACAATCTACTATTAGATTTATTAATTAAATTCTCTAATATTAAATACTAAATATTTTAGATATTACTATTAAAATAGTTAATTGTTAAAATTTTAAAATTTTAAATTAATAAGTTATAATTAATAATAAATATTATGAAATATATTTATTTTTAGATATCATATTAAAATATGGTTAAATTTTGCAAATTTTAATTAAGACTATTTAAGTAACTTAACTAAAATAAAAAATTACTAAATATGAATAAACAATTTGGATTTAGTAAAAATATTCCATGAAGTAATTGAAATCTAATTTAATTCAAATAATTTATTTATAATTTTTACTAAATTTAAATTATTTGTTTATAATTGGTAACTTATTATTTAGTTACGTTGCACAATTAATTTAAATTAATTTTGTAAAATTTAGTTATATTTTTATTTGATATTTAAAATTAAATAAATTTAATAATATTTATTATCAATTATAATATATAAACTTAAATTTTTTTTGAATATTAATAATTAAATATTCTAATGGTAATATTTAGCATATTTGATATTTAAGATTAAAGAGTTCAAGGATAAATATAATGACAAATTAATAGTATTAATATTCAAGAGGTCAATGAGACATTATAAAATTTAGAGGAATAAGTTAAATAGAAAAGAAAGTTGAAGGGGTTAAAATAATTTTAATCCTAAAATCAAGCATATTAGATGCACAAAATTAAAGTGAAAATAATGACAAACCACGACAAGCAACAACGTAACTATACGCTTTTACAATGAATAATCTCTTGATCCCACAATTCCAATAAAAAAAGACGGAAGTACCGTGTCCAAACGAGTCAATGAACATTGATTGATAGTGAGCAAATTAAAAATATAAAGCTTAAAATGCCACTTTCTTTAAACCCCAAGGATCAACAGTGTAATTAGCCCAATAACCACAGGGAAGGCGGTGTCGGTGACGCGAGGAAACAGACGGACATGTGAGATTAGCATACTGTGAGATTAATTCTGGGTATGTGAGAGTCTACGATGGGTGATGGTGCAGCGTGTAGTACACAGGGAGAGCAACTGAAGATTAATAATATCTATCTGGAGCGCGTAATTATCGTCCACATCTACCTATCTTTCCAATCTAGCCGACCGTATAAAGGGCTACTCTTACGCTACCAACTTCGGTGGCTCCCTCTATCGTCCCCTCTTCTTCCCTAATCCTATTATTCTTCTTTCTCCTCCTCTTTCTTTCTCAAATCAACAAGCTCTGCCACGGTTACTTGGGTAAACTAGTTCAACTCCCTATCTATTTGTATTCGTAATATTATTTATTATGTTTCCGTTTTATATGTGCATATCTGTATGATTACGCGGTTTCACGCGTTTCAGACCATCCAATTTAGGGTTTTGCTATTCGTCCCTATTTTTGTCTTATTCTCGAGGTAATATGCCTTGGTTATAGTGTCGGATGGGCTTAATGTTGTAATCTTTGTGGGTGCTATGCACTCAATTGGCCGTTTATTCAGTGCGTTAGTAGGTTGTAAGTGAGAATTTTCTCGTAGCTATCGGTCCTTGTAAAGTTTTTGCTCATTCTGGTAACATAATAATTCAATTTACGAATCGATAACCGAGTGTTTAATCGTAAACTAGTGAGATTGATTTATTTTGCAGTTTGACTCGAAGTATATTCTTTGCTTTTACAAAAGTTTCAATGGCTAATGATTGTTCCTTTCCTTAGTCCTAAGCTTATCTGAGAATCCGACTTTTATGAGCCGATTAGTCTGGATAATAATTTTTGTTTGCGGGTTTGTAACTCAGGGTTTTGTCTGGAATTTGTTACTGTATCTTTGCATTGATTTTTATGCAATTACCTTGAAGTTTGCCGTTTAATCCACACTAAACTTTCTGTTTCGTGCGTGTCTTACTTTGTTGACATTGTTCCCCGATAAGGCTGGTGTGGCTCTACATGTCTTAGTTATAGTTGTGCCATAAATGACCTAGGCGTGTAAATTGTTTATTTCATATTTGCTTCACCTTGTTAATTTTTTAATTACTGTTTTTGTATTTGAAAATTTATTTATAGCCTTTTGAACTTAAAACAAATTGGATGAAGTTGAAAAAAAGCTTAATTTAAAACAAAGTAGTAAAAGTAAGCTGTTTCCACTCTTTTTCAAAGAGTCTCTAAGCTGTTAAATTGAACATCTTTTCCTATCTCAATTAGCCAATATATAATTGGTTGTATACTCGGGAAAGATTTCTACTTTCTACAGGGGGATAATTATCTCAACAAGCAATTTTATTCTCCTTTCCTGCTCCCAATCTCCTTGTGATCTAACTTAATCTATTTGATTTTGTTTGCCATTTATGTAATTAATTTAGAAGTTCATGAGAGCCTGGAATATGTTTCATGAGAGCCTGGAATATGTTATATTTAATGGGAAAATTATGGTTAATAACTCTTGTATATGGTCCCAATTTCAATTTAGTCCTAATTTCAATTGCTACAGATTGCATGCTATTTCTAATTGTTTCTAGCAGATCCATTGTCTATTAGTAATAGTAATATGAACAAATTTTTTGCAGAAGCAGCGTGCTTGACCTACTGTGTGATAGCAAATTTGTATGCAACAGTTTCTATCTAAATTGATAAATATATAAGGCAACAAACAATTAAAAACTGAAGGGACTAAATTTGATCAGGATGATGCTGTATAGATGATATGCCCGAGTTACAACATGTTTTCACTACTTTTCTGTTGTAGGAATATTGAGAGTGGTTTAATTATGGATTGGTCTTCTTAAAGTTTTAACTGTTGGTGATTTGCTTGTCTTGATTTACAAAATTTTTATTTTTTAGTATTTTAGGTTTGAAAATTCTGTGTATGGAATGATATATTGTATGCACTTGTTCTCTTGCCCATGGTATGTGCTGTTTAATTTTTTGCATTGCGTAACGCAGACCTCGTGGTGGGAGTCATGGCTGGTGCTTTGGTTCAGTCGACTAATTTTCTTTCTTCAGTTGCTGGTGAAAGGCATGGCCAGCTCAAGGGGTCTAGCAAGACAAAAAGGAATGTGAAAGTGATGTGTATTTCCCAAGCATCTTCTTTGAGGATGAGAAGTTTTTCTGGGTTGCGAGGAGTTAATGCTCTAGATAATATGCTTAGAACTGGTAATGACTTCCATTCAAAGGTGGCAGCTGCAATGTCAGTACGACGACGAAGGGCTATCAGCATGGTGCCAAAAGCTATGTTTGAGCGGTTCACAGAAAAAGCAATAAAAGTCATTATGCTTGCACAAGAGGAAGCAAGACGCTTGGGTCACAATTTTGTTGGCACAGAGCAGATCTTGTTGGGCCTTATCGGTGAGGGCACTGGTATTGCAGCCAAGGTTCTTAAGTCCATGGGAATCAATTTGAAAGATGCACGCGTGGAAGTGGAGAAGATCATTGGTAGGGGCAGTGGATTTGTTGCTGTTGAAATTCCATTTACTCCTCGTGCGAAGCGTGTTTTGGAACTCTCTTTAGAGGAAGCCCGACAGCTGGGTAACTTGCTTCACTCCTTGTCTTTGGCCTAAATACTAGAGCACTGGGCTTTTGTTGGGTTGAAACTTATAAAAAAATCTGAGGCCTGCGCTTTGTTTCATTTGCATATGCTGCATCCTGCTTTATGTTGTGACATGTAAACCTGAGCTATGTGTTAAACATTTTACTTATATGTGCCATGTACATGCAATAATTTTATTTCCTTAATGTTGCAGGTCATAATTATATAGGATCTGAGCATTTGCTATTGGGATTGCTTCGTGAGGGTGAAGGTGTTGCAGCTCGTGTTCTTGAGAATTTAGGTGCTGATCCAAGCAACATCCGAACACAGGCAAGTTTTGTCACTATCCCAGTGTTTTGTTTTTCTGAATTCAAAAATTTTATTCTTAAGTTGTAATTTGTAATATCTAGATAATCTTCACTGGGTTATAGGTCATTCGAATGGTTGGAGAAAGCACAGAAGCTGTTGGTGCGGGGGTTGGTGGGGGATCCAGTGGCAATAAAATGCCAACGCTAGAGGAATATGGCACTAATTTGACAAAATTGGCAGAGGAGGTAAGTTGCTCCTATCATGAATTGTTTTGCTTTTTATTTGAACGGTATTTGACTGTTAACCTGATTTGCTATTATTGTCAGGGTAAACTGGATCCAGTTGTTGGAAGGCAGCAGCAAATAGAACGTGTGACCCAAATTTTGGGTCGGCGGACCAAAAATAATCCCTGCCTTATTGGAGAGCCTGGTGTTGGAAAGACAGCTATTGCAGAAGGGCTTGCTCAAAGAATTGCAAATGGTGATGTTCCAGAAACAATAGAAGGCAAGAAGGTCAGTAGGAGTATGAGTTTATTTTGAAGATGGGATATAATTGAACCATCTGCCATTTGCTGTCAAATATTCTCTTCATGGGCATCAATTTGCATTTATAAGATGTTATGGACCCAATATGGAGTTAATGTCAAGTCATCTTAATGCTTAACTCGTTTCTTTCTTCTACCTGGATGATGAAAATCCTTGCATGGCCTAACACCAGTGTAGTAGGCAAACCAAAAGCTTATTACATTTGATTACTAACAGCAGCTCATGCATAAGCATGAGCATCATAGAGTGTTTGGTCAAACTGGAAGTAGGCACTTTTTGGTTTGTGAGGTTAGCACTTTGCAGATTGATGTAAGTTGTGGTGCCTAGTGCCAGACGATAAATGAAAGCAATGTGAATGTGTTGTGATAGAAAATCACTGTTGGAAGAGTTGTTGGGTGCATGCAAAGATAGAACCATGCTTAGTTTAGTGTGCTACTAATTAATCTACCTTAAATTTGGAGCAAATGAGATTGTTTCTTAAATAGCAAGTTATGTATTAATCTGTCACAAAAAAAGGAGTTTTCTTCTAGACAATTTGTATTCACATGTCATCTTTAATCTTGTTTAGTTATATTGAACATGTTCATTTTGCAAATCATGTCATATTCTCCATTGGATTATGGGAAAATGGTTACTACAAAGCAAAACAAAACAAAACAACTACAAATTTATATTCTTTGAATAAATTAAACCTAAATTCTGTTATGTATCCTTGATGTACTCTTCTCTTCCCCATTCTGTTAATTCCTTTCCTTGTGTGAGTGGAAGTTACTAAATTCAAGGTGTTATATTTATTGCATTGGTTGAAGTGATAGCTTATGAGAATGTACTCCTGCTGTAGATTTCCACTTAAGCTGCCAAATTTATGAGTTCTCCAGCCACACTTCCTGTCATGCATAAACCCTCTTAACATCCATACTGCTCAAGGAAATGGTTTCCACTTGATGAGAGTATTTTATTGTAAATGTTATGCTATTTTCTACATATCATACCTGGTAGGATGCTTTGTCCTTTGTCTTTACCATTGGAATTTGTTCTTTCCTGGAAGTGTGAATTTCCACACCCTATGTGATAATATTTGCAATTGGAGATTTGATGTGATTATTTCTCCTTGTTCAAATTATAAAATACATTGACAGCTACTTAGGCTATGAAATGCGGCAGTGCATCATGCTATGATAGCTAAACTTATTAAATTTCTTCAATTTGAGACATTTTTTTTCTGGGATGATTTCATATGTTGTTTTGAAGTAAAAGATGATAATGTTGTTGTGGTAATTTAGGTTATAACCCTGGATATGGGTCTATTGGTTGCTGGCACAAAATATCGTGGAGAGTTTGAGGAGAGACTGAAGAAGCTGATGGAAGAAATTAAACAAAGTGACGAAATAATATTGTTTATTGATGAGGTGCACACGTTAATTGGAGCTGGAGCAGCAGAGGGGGCTATTGATGCTGCCAACATATTGAAGCCAGCTCTTGCAAGAGGTGAATTGCAGGTACAAGGAGCACTTTTTTTTTAACTGTGTAGCTATATTTCTGGAATTGATTATTTTCTGTAAATAAAGTACTTTGATCCTTCTAACATTAGGTTGAATGCTATTATTATTATGATGATTGTTGTTATTACTATTATCATGATGTTAACAGAAAAATTGCTGATGTCCCAA
Source organism: Thlaspi arvense (assembly GCA_911865555.2). Classification (NCBI taxonomy): domain Eukaryota; kingdom Viridiplantae; phylum Streptophyta; class Magnoliopsida; order Brassicales; family Brassicaceae; genus Thlaspi; species Thlaspi arvense. Next base: position 40,410 of record CAJVSB020000014.1, on the reverse strand, counting down.
TCAATGCAGTGCATTGGGGCCACCACACTTGATGAATACAGAAAGCATATTGAAAAGGACCCAGCGCTGGAGAGACGTTTCCAGCCCGTGAAGGTACCTGAACCTTCTGTTGATGAAACCATACAGATTTTGAAAGGGCTCCGTGAGAGATATGAGATACACCACAAACTTCGATACACAGATGAGGCACTAGTAGCTGCAGCTCAGTTGTCGTACCAATACATTAGGTATGTGGTGGCAGCTATACTTTGGGTGTTAATATTCTTTATTGCACCAAGTCAAAGATGTTGGTCTATAAGAGGGAGGTCTGTTAAGGGGTATTTGGTTACCTCCAAGGAGCCCAGCTCTTCCAAGGAGTGTGCTTTTTCAGGTTAATTGTTGGCTACCCCTTAAAAAGAGCCCAAATCTTGTAGTCTTTTGAGGCCAGCACTTTGGGGCTTGTCTCATTTGCTTGCTTGTTCTTTTTGAAACTGATATAATTGTACCTAGTTATATGTATGATGCTTCCACTATAATCTATGCACAGTAAAAAAGGAGGAAAGCTTAAATTAGTTGGTTTAATGGGGGGTGGGGGGGTTTAAATGAACCAACCATGCAAAAGAGCTGGGCGTATTTCATTCCATAAAAATAAAACCAACTCCCAAAATAGCCTGTGAAACCAAACACCAGTTTAGTAGATAAACCAAAGTTGTGGTAGTTGAGCTTATTTCTAAAAGAGGGAATGTGTTTATGGTCATCATCTTCTTCCTTTGATGAGAAACAAAGGGGATGCTTGGTACCAAAAGGCCTTGTTCTGTTCAGGGGCATTTGCAAAGACCAAGAAATATGAGCTTTGAGTTTTCTGGAGGGTGGGGACTTTTACCTTAATGCATCAACTGACAAAAGCTCAAACCTAACTCTTTATAATTTTATGTTAGCCATATAACAGCCTTATTTCTTGTTAAATGTCTTGGTACAAAACACCCAGATGACTTTTAGAATATTTTCTTTAAACAAAATCATGTTATAAGTGGGAAGATTAAAAATTTGGATACGTCTTTGACAAAGCTAATGCTGTAATAATTACATTAGGATTGAACTTAGGGTTTGCAATATGGCATCAGCTATCCTTGTCAACAATTCAGAGCACAGGGAAACTCTAATATGATTGCATAATAATAGAGAGACCTGAATGCTGCAGTTATTATTATTGTTAGTTTTCATCATCTTGGGAGAATCTGGTGTAGAACAACCTCCTCTTCTCATCTAGATGAACTCTTGCACCAAGAATAATGCAATTGCGGGAACCCTAAAATTATATGTGAAACTAGAATGTGGTTTCGCATATTGCAAGCACTTGCTTAGAGGAGAATGAAAGCTACACCTGTTACTTATTGGTTATGTAATAACTTGCATGATTTGAGAAGCTGTAATCTCATTACTTACTATATTTATGTTTTTTTACTAGTAATTTATTTTGTTATAGTTTTTGCAAATATTGAACAGTATATAATATATAAATAAAACAGAAAGATAGCAAGGAAAAGGGGGAAACTCAGAACTCATGTGATAAAATGAGTGAATGACTTTGAGTTAGATGTTTGGAGGATATGTGGGAAGATAATGTTATGGAGGGAATTTCTGAGAGTGGAGGATAGATGAGAGGTGAAAGGTGTTTCTTGTAGATGGGAGGGCAGAGGAAAATTTTCAAATCTAAAAGGTGCTAAGTCTGTGGTGTTGCATAATCCAAAGGAAGCAAAGGTGTTCTTTATAATTCAGGATCCTTGGATGAGTTCATCAAGATTGTATGGAAGGATAATTTTCTTGGCCTTTGGTCTAAAAAACTGAGGGATTGACCACTTGATAATTATAATGCTATTCTGGCTAAGGGGAGAATAGTAGCCTACCTTTGTTTCAGTAAGGGGAAAATTGAGTTCCATCCTGGCTTGACCACTAAGTGCTTGGCATGAGATGGTGTGGATATGATTCTATTGGAAATTATTGTGTAAAATAACAGATCTAAAAAGCATAGTGATGTAACATACACAGGTTCTTTGTATAACTTATTTACTGGTTGGTTTCTTACTTGGTGTTTGCACATGCTTTCACTTAAAACATTGTGTATCATTTCTGAAGAAAACCCAGTTACTTGGCCCCGCATCTTACAAATGTTTGTGAATTACAGTGATCGATTCTTGCCTGATAAAGCAATTGACTTGATTGATGAAGCTGGTTCTCGGGTTAGGCTTCGCCATGCTCAGGTATATAATCTCTAATGATTTTGCTACTTGAACTTTTGATCCTGTTGCACTTCTAGGTGGTTGAGTTGAGTACTTTGTTCTTTCCAGCTTCCAGAGGAGGCTAGAGAGCTTGAGAAAGAGTTGAGGCAGATCACAAAAGAGAAGAACGAAGCTGTCCGCAGCCAGGACTTCGAAAAGGTACTTGCATTTTCTCCGCTCATTATGTTGCAGTATTCCCCACTCGTTATCCTACATTTGGTGATTTGTATGGTTGACTTGTAGGCTAAACAGAATATCTAATTTGTGAAATAGGTAATTGATGGCATGAGTATCATGCACTAGGTTTGATGTTTTCTGGAGCCATCTAGCAAGATAGAAAACTTATTTGAGGTTTTTTAAGAGATTATCTGAGTAAATTGAGGACCTCTACATATTTCATAAACAATTATATAAATTTTGATTGTTATGGGTCATGTTCAGCACCTTAGATTATTTTGTTGATAAAACTTGTTATAATTTGTTTTGAATAGGCAGGGGAATTGCGGGATAGAGAGATGGACCTCAGAGCTCAGATTACAGCTATAGTAGACAAAGGGAAAGAAATGAGCAAAGCAGAGACTGAAGCTGGGGATGGAGGGCCTGTGGTGACAGAGGCAGACATTCAACACATTGTGTCTTCGTGGACTGGCATTCCTGTTGAGAAAGTATCAACTGACGAATCTGACCGTCTCCTTAAGATGGAAGAGACACTCCACAAGCGAGTGATTGGTCAGGATGAGGCTGTGAAAGCCATCAGCCGTGCCATTCGTCGTGCTCGTGTTGGACTGAAGAACCCCAATCGGCCTATTGCTAGTTTCATCTTTTCTGGTCCAACTGGTGTTGGAAAGTCAGAACTGGCCAAGGCACTGGCTGCCTACTACTTTGGCTCTGAAGAAGCCATGATTCGGCTTGATATGAGTGAGTTCATGGAGAGACACACCGTCTCCAAGCTTATTGGTTCTCCTCCTGGTTATGTTGGTTATACTGAAGGAGGTCAGCTGACAGAGGCTGTTAGGAGGCGTCCCTACACTGTAGTACTATTCGATGAAATTGAAAAGGCACATCCTGATGTCTTCAATATGATGCTCCAGATTCTTGAGGATGGAAGGTTGACAGATAGCAAGGGCAGAACTGTTGATTTCAAGAACACACTATTGATAATGACATCAAATGTGGGAAGCAGTGTGATTGAGAAAGGAGGGCGCCGAATAGGCTTCGATCTTGACTATGATGAGAAGGATAGCAGTTACAACCGAATCAAGAGCCTGGTCACTGAGGAACTCAAGCAATATTTCAGGCCAGAGTTCTTGAATAGGTTGGATGAGATGATTGTTTTCAGGCAGCTTACAAAACTAGAGGTGAAGGAGATTGCAGATATAATGCTCAAAGAAGTCTTTGACAGGCTTAAGTCCAAGGACATTGAGCTTCAGGTCACCGAGAGATTTAGAGATAGGGTGGTTGAGGAAGGATATAACCCAAGCTATGGTGCGAGGCCACTTAGGAGAGCCATAATGAGACTCTTGGAGGACAGCATGGCTGAGAAGATGCTGGCCAGAGAGATCAAAGAAGGGGATTCGGTTATTGTTGATGTTGATACTGATGGTAATGTGACTGTTCTCAATGGTAGCAGTGGTGCCCCTCCTGAGTCACTGCCCGAACCAATTGCCGTATAGATTAAGATTGAAGGCTCTCCTGTTTTGACCTTCTGTGTTGTTTGTGCTGCTGCTGCTCGTTACATCCAAGTTGGGTAGTTTGCCTTTGAGCCGAACGGCTGTATGAATTTAATATGGGCTTCAAGCTTGTATCTATTATAGGACTATGAACTCAGTATAGTTCAGCTCCTAGGATAGCATGTTAGCAACAGATTTGCGGTGATCTCATACCAAAATCAAGGGCTGATGAGATTAAAGCTTCACTTGGTCTTACTTTTCTTTGATTATTTTGAGGTTAGGCTTTGTTTTCTTATATATAAATTAACCGCATTTATAAAGTTGTCATCTTGTCCATGCAAAATTAGCCGTAAATTGGGGTAGGATCTATTATCCCCCTTTAACCAGGCTGCTAAAAATATACTTCTGGTTTATTCGGTTTATATTGTCTCTCGTCTGAATCAAGATCAATAAAGGAGAAATATTTGTGGAAGGAAAGGAAATTTACCGGTATATTCTTGTCCGGTTTGGTTCTGTTTTATTTTTCCTTTGTAGTCTATGTAAAACAAGAAAATTCTTCTAATTTTCAACGTGTGCGTATTATTCTCTTAATATTTATATTTCTAATCCTCAAAAATAAAAAAAAAATTGCATCCTATATTATGTTTTCGTATCGCTTTCTTTTCATTGTACTATGTTTTCCTATTCTAACATTTATTTCTTTTCTTTTCCTTTTTGAATGTCAGATCCATGGACGAAAAAGGAAAAGGGAGAAGAAAAATGTAAGGTCGTGATACATCTCCTTATGGATCTGCCTTGGCTTTTCTTTTCGGTTTATTCGGATTCACTGATCATGAAGCCTTGGCGAAAGTTAAGAAATGAAAGCCTGTTTGATATATGACTAAAAATTTGATATGCAATTAAAAAATTCGGAACTTTGTTTTCATTGCTTTCTGAATAACAAAGAAGCAACTTTTGAACAACTGGATTTATGAAAACCAGAAGCTTCTAAGTACTGTAAATAAAAAAAATTAATTCAATTAGATTTATGAAAGAGCAAAAGAAGTTTGAACAAGCTGTAGCTTGTCGTAAATGAAAGGCACTCGAGGAAGGACTTTTGACTCTGTTGCTGGCTTGTAGTCTCCTCCAACATCATTTTATTTTATATATTTTTTTTATTTTACATGTTTGGAAAAAAGGATAAGTATAAAAAAGTTAATTTGGCCTACTGTTAATTATTAACATTTAATTTTTGACAATATTTTTTGTATAAGCCAATTCATTTGGGATCCTAAAGATCTAATCTTTTTACGTATTCAACTTCTCTCTCTGTTTATTAGTGTTATATATTCTCTCATTAGAAATGACTTGCAGATGAAGAGATGAAAGAAGGAAAGTACATGTATATTTTTGGTCAATTTTTTTCAAAGTAAGAACTTTTGTCCGGTCAATTTATTTTATACTTTAATTATTCTAAATTATTTTAAGCAGTTTAAGGCTTTAATCATTTATCATCCATTCAATTGTGTCTCACTATTCATAGACCTTTTCATAAGTTTAGTCATACTATACTATTTGTCCAATAATTAAAATCTTAGAACTAGAGGATTTCAAGCAAACATTTTTGCTGACAAAAGTTCTATTCATAGAATTTCTATGCTTTCTTGGAAAAAAAAAATGAGTTTACATCAAAATTTTGATAAAATTACCTATGAGAATGGGTTAGTAATTTTAATTATTTAAATGACTGAAATGTAAAATATCTTTTTTAGAGTCAAAAGAAAAATATTACTAGTTAAAGATATTTATATTTCAAAAATATTTCTATTATTATAATTGTTACAAGCACAAATCTATGTAATTATAAATATAAATACAAATACATGTTTATAATATATATTTATACTGGTAATTATATAAATTCATATTTATAATTATACAAATTTATATTTATAACAATTGTAATAACATAGATATTTTGAGAGAACAAATGTCCTTAATTAGCATTTTTTTCTGATTCTAAATGCAAATATTTTATATTTTAACTTTTGGATTATTAATTTCACTAAGCTGTCCAGCTTGATAGTTTTCCTTAAAAATTTTGCCAAACATGACCAAAAGGTTTTGATTCATGTTATTACTACAAGCTAATAGATTTGCCGTAAATAATATGTAAAAGCATTGAAGTGATATATACGTTGAAAAAAATAATAACATTTTTATGTTTATTGCACGGTTCTATATATATATATATATATATATAATGTCTATTGAATGCTATTTTTTATTTTATTTCCTTTTCTTAACAAAACGAAAAAAGAGAACACAACCACAGACGAGGGCGTCGATTAAAGAAGACTTGCTTTGAATCTTCACTTCGCCGTCGAGGGTTCTAAATTGCCTCCACATACTATATCTTGCATCGACGAGGAAAAGCCTGACAGATATGCCGCCTCAAACTGCATTTGAATCGAAAGGAAGAGTGGCACGAATGATTAGATGGGGTAGAAAGAAGGAAAAAATATTTTTTTTCCCAAAAAAGAGAAGGAAAGGAAAAAGGTCCTCCAGTTGATGCCAGTTTGCAGCAGCTACTGTAAAAAATACATGTTCTAAATTTCCTACCCAACCAAATTAGGAAATTCAAGCATAACGGAAAGTAGAATTGCTGAATAATGTACCCGAAAAAAAAATTCATTGGTTCTCAAATATACAATATTCGGTTTGGTTGTCTTTGTACCGTCCAATCTACTTTACATTTTTACACAACGCCTTAACTACAGTTCCTCAAAACTTTTTCATCTCAACACAATCATTTTACTTCTGTATACAAAGGGGGCAATCGAAATGAATATAATGTTGGTCACCAAACAACTCAAAAGGAAAAGGTAAATACAAATAGCTCTTTATACGAAACGAAAAGGGGAAGTTGAAGTACATATTATTGCCACAGCCTTCAGGAAGATGCCTCCGATTCTGCAGCAGGTTTGGTATTGCCATTTGCAGCTGCAGATGGCAGGTCAATCTCCTTTCGTGATGCTTCCCACAGTTGCTGTTCTATTCCCAATTTTCTCAGCTCTGTCAAGCATCGCTCCACTGCAACGAAGCAAGAAAAATCACATTTTGGCGCAAAATCATTTTTAATTTCTCTATAGCAAAATCATTTTTGACAAACATAAGCGACCATACACATCTAAAATCTTAATCAACCAGTACAGTCTCCCTAGCCAGACATCAATACAATCTTTTCTTCCAACAACCATGTCAAAAACCTAGAGTGCCAAAGCCCCATCTGATACTTTCTCCAGAAGTTTGTTGCATTATCAGATGCATATTCTGCCAAACTCACAAGCCATATAACTGTAACGAAATGTAGGCCTAAATCTAACATGCCTCATTGAAGGAAGCCATGTTCAAATTGCTGGACATTCAATTTCTCCATTGTAGTTTTGTTGCACATCTAAATTTTACTATTCATACTTTTATTACATTCTCCCCAGAATTGTTCCACTAATTAGAACAACCTTTTTTTCCTTTCTTTTTGGTAGGGGGAGGAGTATTATCTCCTCAAGAAAATTATTTATTTATTTTGGTGTTTGGAGGGGGGAGGGGGTCTGCAAATGTATTCAGAACATGAGCTTACAGGACATTAGAATTACCATCAACAGCATCATGAGATGTAGGACTCTGCCTACTATGGTTGATCCAAAATTGAAGTCGTTCATCTGTGATATCTTCTTCTACACCATGAGCCTTGGCTCTTCTCCAAAAATATGTAAGCCAGGCCTGAACATACCATATAAAGTCAAAAAGATCATGAATAATCATGATCTCAGACTGGAACAGAAATTATTTAATAAATCACTTCTCAAAGACGCACAAACTTTCTGAAAGAAGCACCTCATTTAAGGATTTCACTAGACTATCTACTAGCAGACCAGCTTATGCCTAGACAAGCCTTTGCTTGAAGTACAAACTTCCCAAGAAATATATCCATAAATATTCAAGGTACCTATTCAGATCAACCTGAATGATTCCAAATGTCTCACCGAGACTGTTATGGATAGCACGGATCACAAAATAAGGAAGTCAATGGTGCCAAAATAGGAAAGAAGACAAATAATGATTTTATTCCTAATTAGAGGAGTTAATTTTAGCAAGTATTTTCATTACAATTTAAGTCCTTAATTTTGTTCCTTAATTTAGTTTTCTTCTTTTTGCAAGAATAATTTCCTTTGTAATCTCTATTTAAGAGAACAGTGAGAAGAGAATAAAACAAACAGAATTTCCATCCAAATTTATAGAGGTTTAAGGCTCTCTCTAACGAGTCTGAGGTTAGGAGCTCCCTTCAACGAGTTTCATATATATATAATCATAGGTTCTTCACGAGACAAGAATTGTAACAAGGGAAAGGTTGCATCCCTCAAAGCAGATTTTCTTGTGCATCGCCCTGTGACTCGATCCGTGACACGGGAACATAACAACTTGGTATCAAAGCCAAACACTATGGGCGATTCCAATGCAGCAAAAGAATTTAGGGCTCTTTTACAAGAAGTTCAGGCAATTAACGAAGCAAGAGTGGCAGAAGTTGAGTCATGAATGGAAGCAAGAATTTCACAAATCGAGTCTAAATTGGGAGCTCAGCTACAACAACTATCACTGTAAATGCAGGAACTTGCTAATGATCTTCACCAAAACAACGGCAAAGAGTCAGATGGGGGTACAGGTAATAATAACAAATATGGAAACCACTATTACAAAGCTGACAATCAATTAGAACTACAGGGAGAGTCTGGAGTGGCTCCACAGTACACAAAGACTAATTTTCAACTGCAAGCAACATCTGGAGTAGTACCAAGGTACACAAAAATTAATTTTCCGACTTATGATGGGTCAGAGGATCCACTAATATGGTTACACCGATGTGAGAAATTCTTTTTCCATCATCGAACTGATGAAACAGACAAGGTTAGTCTGGCTGCTTTTCACATGTTAGGTGAGGCGCAATTATGGTGTTATCAGAAGGAGCAGGAGGAACCAAATCTCACTTGGAAGGCATTCAAGGAATATTGCACTTTGAGATTTGGCTCACCATTATGCGGAAATCCATTAGGTGAATTGGTTAATTTGTACCAGACTGAAACAGTTAAGGATTATTAGTGCCAATTTCAAGGGTTGTTGGCACGTACTAGTATAGTGCAAATGGATTAGCAGGTAGACTTATTTACTGCAGGCTTAATGGACTCAATTAGGCTTGATGTGGAAATGTAAAAACCTGCAAACCTTGTTCAGGCAATGAGTTTGGCACGAGCTTTTGAGAAAAAGCAGCAACTAGAAAGAGCGGCAGACATGTGAGGAGGGCCTTGGCAAAACACAGGCTCGAACACTAAAGGCACCAACAAGGCAGCCACATTTTCCTCTCCTACTCTTAAAAGTAGCTTCGAGCAAGACAGGTTGCTGGTGGCGAGTTCGAGTTTAAGTAGTGCAACCCCTCCGTTTATCAAGAAGTTGACTCGTGAGGAGATAGCGGAACGAAAAGCTAAGGGACTCTGTTACAACTGTGATGAACCATATTCATCCAGGCACCAATGCAAAAAATTATTTTGGCTGGAGGTAGAGATCATGATGGCATTGTGCAGGACCAAGATAAGTGTAGGAAGCCTGAAATATTCAACTTTCAAGCTTGAGGACAAGCTCTTTCTCCAAGAGGGGAGTAATGTTATGGATAGCATGGATCACAAAATAAGGAAGTCAATGGTGCCAAAATGGAAAGGAAGACAAATAATGATTTTATTCCTAATTAGAAGAGTTAATTTTAGCAAGTATTTTCATTGCAATTTAAGTCCTTAATTTTATTCCTTAATTTAGTTTTCTTCTTTTTGCAAGAATAATTTCCTTTGTAATCTCTATTTAAGAGAACAATGAGAAGAGAATAAAACAAGCAGAATTTCCATCCAAATTTATAGAGGTTTAAGACTCTCTCTAACAAGTCTAAGGTTAGGAGCTCCCTTCAACGAGTTCCATATATATATATATATATATATATATAATTATAGGTTCTTCACGAGACAAGAATGGTAACAAGGGAAAGGCTGCATCCTCGAAGCAGATTTTCTTGTGCATCGCCCTGGGACTCGATCCGTGACACGGGAACATAACAGAGACACTAAAACACTAAATTCTATGGACTATAATATATCATTTTCTGACTTTTGGAGGGATCCAGTCAGACTGAATACCATAGCTCATAGATATCAAGAGTGAAGGTCACAAATAACAATGTTAAAAGAATAAGACAGGTAAAATAAGTTTCCTTATGGCCAGATTTTGGTGTTGGTTTTCATAATTGTCATGAATGGCAAAATATGATTGCTGCAATTACTCATTGCCAAACAAACCATCAAATATTTGCACCCAAGCATTCAGAGCCATATACATACATACATACATACATACATACATACATATATATATATATGTATGTATGTATGCATGTATATTAAATGATTAACAAAAAAGATGATAGTTCATGCATCACTAGAAGGCTCTGCAAGTCAAGGATGCACGGCAAGATAAAATTAATAAATTTAGAAAAACACGCGGCAAACCTGCTTGAAAAGGACATCTTCTGATTCCTCTGGACTAAGTTCTGCAACCAACAATAAGAAAGCTAAGATTAGACATACAATCAATCTTCCATTTTATTTGATGCAAAATGGAGACAACAGTCTATATATTGAGGCCTTCAGGGAATCGCTAGGAGTGGCAGACGGCTGTACAACCAAAAATATAAAAATGATATTTAAGCTATTTGCAGATGGAAATGCTGAAAAAACCATTTATCTCAAGAAGCCTATTAATGAGCTAGAGAATCAACCAACAGCAAATATATATTGTGGCAAAATAAAATGATAATGCAGAGTTAGTAAACAATGTCCACGTCTAGCTCCAATACAAAAACTTAAAATCACAGGACTATCAATACAAAATCCAAAGCTATGACAGTAAAAATACTGTATCCCTGCAATACGGATAATTCAATAGATAATAACCAAAGGAAGCTATAATGGGTGGCATAACTGACATTAACTCTTGGTTCCTTAGATCAATTACAAGCCCGTTCTGGAAACATAACCCCCCACCCCCCCCAAAAAAAAAAAAAAAAAGAAAAAACACAGATGCACAGACAGGTGCGAAGGGGCTCCATTACCAACTCAAGAACTGAGTGAAAAACACAAGAAAGGAAATCCAAGAATCCGTGACCTACAGCACCAACACAATGCTTCAGTTTACTAATAATGTGATAGCAATTAAAAAAAAGCATTCCCAACATAAAAGATTAACAGCAATCCCTCAGTTGTGGTAGCCCACAATATAAGCATTCCCAACATCAAAGATTAACATCAGAAACAATAAGAGCATCTATATTACCAAATGCCTCCATGAATTTGGGATCACCAGATGATTTTGGATCTGCAAAACCATGAAAAGAACTGAAATTTTAGTGAGTGGTCAGATCCTCAGAAAGGGACTAAACATGAAATAAGGGGATGTTCCAGACACAGAGATCTTGCTGAATTTTACAAGAAATTATGGCACAACAGCCACCATATTGCTCTTGGAAGCGATTAAAATTTTATAAAATGTGAAAATATATTAGAAGTACATAATTTCCATTATTATGATCATTATTTTTCACTAGGAAAAGATAAAAGCTTATTCTTCAGCACTGAATTCAACAAAACTGACTTCCAGGGAAGCAAAATCAACAAAACCTTAAATGGGAAAAATAAAACATATTTTGCATACATAGTCCAAGAATAAAGTTTGGTGAAGACCTATAAGTAAACTCCTATTAATATAAAAATTGAACCCTACTGGAACTAACAAACGCAACAAGAGATGGCCAAAAAATTGCTCACAGTTTCTTGTGCAAGGTTTTCTTATAGTTTTTTTACTTCTTACAAGCCATCAGTCAGACCACCTGAAGAAGGGCTTTATCCAATGAAAGTGATCAATATATATATATATATATATATAGAATGGCGACAAGACATACCTGAGGGGAATTGTCGAACAAAATTTGGCCTTCGGGAATGGGCAAATGCAAGCACAACAGCATCCTCAACCTTAGTAATAACAATTAACCATCAGTGTTGTAAGATAAACTAATGGAAAAGAAGGAATGAATAAATGAAATGACAAATACATAAAAGAAAGAAGAACAAAAAGGGATGTTGACTCTACTATATTTTTTAGAAGTTCCAGGACAATCATGTGGTCCATATTTCTTGTAGTTTATGCTTTATATTGGTTTTATATGCTAAGAAAAGAGAATAAAGCAACAAAAGGAAACAACTTTCTTTAACAAAACAACAAAGATATGACAAGAAAACCTTCAAGGCTGCTAACTCCCTTAAACCCATTTCAACTGAAAGCATGCTTTCAATATTTCCTTCCCCAGTTAAGTCATTCAAATCACGAACAAGTTTGATCCTCTGCTCTGAATCACTATAACCTGCTCATAGTTACATAAAACAAAAGCTTAGAAGTCAATATAGAGATGCAAGCCATTTAGAAAGGAACATAGAGAGCAAATGATGCCACAGGGGACTTGCCATTATTCCAAGACTCCTCCTTGGCCTTTTGTCCAGCAGAAATTACTACTTCAAATGGAAGGGGTGCCAAGGATGACCAGTGCTCATGCTTTGAGACAGCTATATCTGTGCAGATGCCTGGAAAACAGAAAAACATTGTCCAAAAGAGGCACAAAGAGGAAATATAACAAATTATTTACAAAAAATTAGCTCATCATTGAAAAACAATAACAAATCCAACAATTTCTGAAAGGAAATGATTTTAAATGCACTTATATTTCCAAAAACTCATTGCTTCATATATTGAGAAAACTATATAGACAATATAGAAATTCAAGAAAGAAAGTTTGAGATTAAACTCTAAATGGCTTTATCATTTCACTCAGTCACAGATGTGAATGAGCTAGTGTGCCTCTATTTTAGACTCCTACAAAGAAGAAGATATTAGCACAGTGCATTACCATGCTGGACAGCTAACCCCAATAGCGAGCGAGCCAACATCTTTTCAAAACAACTTCTTCCTGAAATATAAATTACAAAATGTGAATTTAATAAAAAGATTAAAAATCATGAAGGCTTTAAATAGAATTTGTGATGTAGTTACCATCTCCTCTTTAGTCAAAATCATTCTCCGAGTCATTGTGCGAAGAGCTTTTGCTTCAGATTCAGCTTCTTGGAGTTGTTCTAGAGCATTTGTAGTATCATCTTTTAAATTCTGATCCAGAAATAAAAAAGGAGAAAGAAAAAAAGGATCAATAATATGCCATTAAAGTGAAAAGCAAATAGAAGAATTAAACTATTAGCTCATCCTACCCCAATGTCCACACGAAGGGCAGCAATTTCATCATCTCTCCCATCTTTTACTTGTTTTGCAGCTCTAAGGGCAGCCTGTCCCAAATAATGTAAAGAGCTTAAGAGAAACTATAATAAGAATAATATTTGGGATTTGGTAGATAGCAAAACAAGGAGTCTCTCACAATAAAGAACCAACCATACACGTGGTACATTTAGAACAAATACTTTGAAATACATGACTTATGTTACCCAGCTAATTTTGATTATGGTCAGAAGTCATTCCAGAGTAATCACTTCCTCACCACCAACTAAAACTAGGATGACTCTAAAAGGCCGAAATATTGTAAAATGAATCTCAAACTCACCTCTCTTTGACGCAGTGCAGCTTCCTTCCTGCAAATAATGGCATAATATGTCAAAGCCTAAAGTTAAGATGTAATAGTACATAGGCGGATCGATCCAACTCTACCTGCTCAACAACTTTGCTTCCAGTGATATGCCTTCTCCAAGAGAAGCTACCTATAAATTCAGAATTTAAAAGGCAAAGCTGGACAATTAAGTAACATTTCTAGGTTGGCAAATACTAAAGGACAAATTTCTATGTCACATTTAAGAGTCAGGTCTAGAAGCATTCAACAAAACTGCAACTCAGATATGCTCCCTCAGGTGCTGTTTGGATAATTATATGGCACTAAACAAGGCCACACCATTTTAGATACAGGTACATACGTGACTAATGAGAAACTCTGACTCATATGAAGGGGGAAAGATAGAAAGCATGAAACAAAACAGCCATAGAATGATCCAAGTAGCCACACAAGGACAGAAGAAACCATGGATGGGGAATGCATACATGAAGCAAATCGTAAAAATATTACACAGTGAGTGGAAAGAACAAGGTAACGCAAAAAATTAAATTCTATGGTTTATTAACAGATACATATTCTCTAAAATTTCATATAATGATTGTTCAAGGAAGATGAGGCTTCACCAAGGGATTTTTCATCTCTAAAGCCACTTTGGTTGCCACCTCATTCATACATAAAGTTACGATAGACATTGAAGAATTGGCAAACATGAATTTGAAAACACCAATTACACTTCGCATTCATTTTAATCAGAATATAATACATGCTAGAATTAAATTGTAATATCTTTATTCAATTATCAGATCTCACAAAGAGTATCCCTCACACATTTTACTAGTAGTTGCTACTAGAAAAGGCTACTTCTTGGCTTGCCCAAGTAGACTTTGACTCCAAACTAAAACCAAATTGTTCAAACCCAATCCCATACCAAACCATATAAATTGCCAAGTTAAATTAAAGGTAACAAGTTATGTAAGGGTGGATGGGGCTCAATTTAAATTTGGTTAGGCTGGCTTAGTTTCAAATAGCTGGGGTTGCCAAGTATACCACCCTAATACTAGATCACCCTTTTTTGCTGTTAATGTGGTCCTAATCACAAGCAGTTTAGTTACATAGGTCATGCCTTGGGCATAGACTTGTTAGGACAGTGTTATATACTGTAACCTACATCCTTTCAACAGTGGCAACATCCATAAGGCACCAGGCAAGTCTCAGTGTGTGCAAAATAGACTACAAATCACTGTCAAAGTTTGAACTTGCTGGCTGTCCCATGTTACAGCAAGATGTTTACTCCTGACCAATCATGAAAACAGAAACTCATGGAGAAATCTTAACTGTGATAGTAAAACAACAGCTAGTTGATCCCATTGAAGAACATTATGCAGTAAACACAATTTTAAGACTTGACTATTACTAACTGATACAGATTAATTACTTGTTTTTCTAATTCCCGGGCTCTGGCCTCCGCTGCTTCACGCTTTTCTTCTGCATGGCGAAGCTGCAGAGCAAATACAAGCATAAGTTTAAGACATATGAAACTACAATATATAATATTTTGTATCGATTCATTGAATGATTTATTTATTAAACATGTTTCAGTTAGGTTATTGGGGAAGCTCACCTTATCAAGTATAATCTCATTCTCCTCCTGTAGCATATCAAGCTGCAATTTGAGCAGATGCCAACTTTGAAATAATCATTTAGGATTACAAAATTTTCATAACAGTAAGGTTCTCTATTGTTTCAAAATAGACCAACCCAAAGTGAATAAAAATCGTCTATGTCCCAGAAACTGGCTTCCATTACTCTATGGGTTAGATACAAGTGAGATAAGAAAACAGAAAACTGACAGGTTAGGAACAATCAATTTTCATACTTCATCTCTGAGAGCAGAAGCCCCCCGCTGATTTCCAGCATCCTTTAAGTCTTTATGTCCAACATCTGGTGTAAACCTACAAAGTTTTCCAATATAAGAAATATCTATGCTGCCAATACACAATGCAAATTCAAAATTGCTTCTTCTACCAAAACAACATGCATTCAATGAATAGTCATAAACCAACCTATAATAGTGGAAGCCATCTCAAAAACATAGCAAATAGCAAATAATGAAATGAATTTCGGAGATGTGGGAATTTTCTGGAGCTATTATGACTCCTTGCCATGAATGATTTCCTCCTGGAAATTTTAAAATGGCTCAAAATGCTACAATTTGCAGGGTTTTTTTTTTTTTTTTTTTTTGGGGGGGGGGGGGGGCGCGGGGGGCGGAGACAGTGGATTTTCCAGATTTCACCTTGTGAGCTGCCTACTAACCCCTAGTGCCACCTTGGGCCAACCTTGTGGCATTGAGTAAGCACCCCCATGGTGACATGGAGCAGACGCTAGACACTTGATGGAGGTATCTATGGTCTTCATTAAGGAATGGGAACCTTGCAGACAATGTTATGGAGAAGGAAGGTGCCGTGCACTGGTTCAACCTTCATGAAAGAGGTTTGAACATGCATATATTATACCCCACAAAGCTGGAATAGTGTTCTAAACTCAATGAGCATGTGATACACCACCTTGGGGCTTCATATGCTGACTCGTGGGCATTAGTTCAGGTTCTACTTCATGGGGATCCAACTTGCCAACACCACTTGTATTGATGATGCCATGTTATTCAAGACTGGCAATGGTTGAGTTGTTCCAAATAGTTGTGCAGAATGGTGCTGACATCCATGTTCTTAGACGATGTCAAAGCACACTCTTCTTCTTGTCATGAGGCACGGTGTACTGATGCAGCAGTGTTGGCCTTGCATCCTATGCCACCAGTCATGCAAGACAGCTAATGGAGGTAACCATATAGATGTTTGGATGTTGCATTAGATTGCCTTTCATCCAAACTACTCTGTGTGTTTGTAGAGTGTGGTCACAATTGTGGGTCTGAACATGATTGAAGTATGTTGGTTGACTGCAAATGGTCTTGTTTTGAAGTAAGACATAGTTAAGTCTTGGTGGGACTAGATAACTTCACTGGCAACTTCTGCTGCAAGCGTATGTGAGAAGATTAAGCAAAAATTTTATGTGAGATTTCCCAGATCATGACACAAGGTGCTATGTTTCCTGCAAAGCTAGACATGGATGCACAAATGTAGGTTCCATGTGGCACTAAGCTAAGGTGATAATATGGTAAGGTTGATATATATGCCTATGATCTAGTTCACTAATTATTTGGAAGGGCATTTTATGTTTATCAAAGCAAAAATGGAAGGATGAGAAAGCATATTTTTCCCAAACGATAAGGTCCTAAATAAAGCACCTGCACAAGCCATTCAAACCATTAGTGCTTTCTTTCTTTTTTCTTTTCTTTTTGGACCAGGAAGTACTTAGTTTACGTATCAACCAATGGTGCAAATGGATATACTTCAATTTGGAAGACGTAAAATTCTAAATAGACCTGTTGAGAAGTTTGTAAAATTCATATTAAGAATAAACTATGCCAATAATAAATAATATAATAAGGAGATTAGATATTATACAAATTGTTTAAAGATTATCTTCAGTCCAACCACCCCAACCAAAAAGAAAGGGATCACATAAGACTACGTTTTAACTTATAAAAAATTTGAAAATGGTTATCAAGCACAGGTACAATTATGCATAGTCAAATACTTCAGAACAAGATTCAAATTACTGTCAACAATGACAAACACAAGAACCCTTGTGGTTGCAGAAAAGCTTAAGTTGATTTGGTTCAAGTTGTGTAATACAAGAAGAACATGGAAATAACATCTGTTACCTTTTTTCTTTTAGTCTGCTACTAGGAGGCTCTATTGGTGGAATGCTGAATGGAGTTCTTAGTGTTCCTTGACTAGGTGCCACTATTGTCGTTGAATGAACTGACACTGATGGTCTTCCAGCAGATGTCGAACGAACTGAAGAAGTATGCTCCATAAAGTTGCGACCTAACTACAAAAGATAATATCCAATTAGGCTCCAACATTATAACCAATGTACATTGCCTTAAAGTTTTATTCGGTCTTTCTAATGCTATTTTAGAAATGAATAATCAAAATCTCCAGTCCTCCACTTTCTGATGCAGATATGTAACCCAAATACTTCTCCTGTTAGTGCAATAAACTGGCAAAACAGTTCCCGACCACCACCACCACCCCAGCCCCCCCCTCCCGGGGGTGTGGCCAAGGAAAAAAAAAAGAAAAGAAAAGATTTTTAACGTGTAAAACCACCTGCAGCTAAACCCAAATCAGAAGAAGAAGCTTAAAATTAAAATTTTACATTCCCTATATCAGATTCAGCAAATTTACCATTTAGAAAAATCCACGATAATCTGTTATTTGATATACTCACTTAACCAAACGTTCATTAGACAAACAACCACAAATTCATCCACTAAATGTGAGGTGATTTTTTTTTCCTTTTTCCTTTTTTTTTAAAATTTTTGTCGACATATTAAAACTAACTAATTAATAGTGGTCAGCTGATTCCCATGAATTCGGAACTTTGCGTTTTGCCGAATCTAAAATCTGGCGGTTAAGTGCAGGGAATCTGACAAACTGGAAGTCTAAAAAGCTCTCAGTTACACTTAATACTAACTAATTACGACTCCGGACGTAACAATTCAGTGAAAATTGGATCAAACTACACCGTAAGAAAATAATTGATAAAATTACCGCAGGAGACGGTGATCTATTAGGCCTAGCCAACGAAACGGCAGGTATACTATTGTTGTTACGCTTAACATTACTGGAAAAAGCAGGAGCCGGCCGAGCGAATTGGAAATCTTCGTCTTCTTCCTCGTCGTCCGCTACCTGTGAAGCCATGACCTGCGCCAGGCGTTGGGCAGCGGCCTTCGCCGCAACGTTCTGTGCCTTCTTGATTGAGGAGAAGCCAGTGGACTGGCCTAGCCTCGATTGCGGATGCGCCGGCGACATCGCCGGCGATGACGAGCCCGTGCTCGAACCGCCGCTCCATTGCCTCGAGTACACCGACTCGCTGTCCGCCTCCGATCCATTCAATTATATATACTTAACTCTCCTCTCTCTCTCTCTCTCTCTCTCTCTCTCTCTCTCTCTCCCTCTCTCTCTCTCTCTATGCACGTATATATATGATTATATTTGAGGAAGGCTAGATTCTCGGGAGCAAGATCATGGAGAGAAAATAGCTGGAGATTGTCGATCAGAAGGTTCGAGTTGAGAGAGACAGTGGGACAGCTAATCAGGAGGGAGCTTTGGATGTATCGGCGTCTTCTGACGGGGAATCGACGTTGATGAGGAGGTTTTCGCGGGAGAGAATTTAGAGGGGAAAGGAGAAGGACGAGGTCGTTACAGAATGGGATCTGCGATGAAATATGACAACGTGGTATGCCGAGGAAGCATGCTTAGGTCGGAATCCGCTGACGGAGCTCCGTCTAGGGGGGCGATGTTTTGGGGTCAATGTAGGAATTGCGAAGAGTTTGGGGGTTTGGAATTGTTTGGCGGCGAGGTTAAAATTTTCAACTGTCTGTCAGTCCGGGCACGGAGGGATGCCGGATGCGGAGAGCCAACGAACCTCCTTGCTCAAATCTTGTGCTGGTCTTGTTAAAAAAAGAGGGTAGTGTTTTACATTTTTCATTAAAAAAAAAAAAAAAGAGAAGAACAATTGAAATTTAGATTTACTCAAGTTATTGAAAAAATAGAACAATAAATTCAATCCTTTTATGAATTTAAAATATTTCTATTATATTTTTCATGATATGTCATAGAATACGAAGTCTTTACTGTCACATCATTCATGGATTGACCGAACTCCAAAAGACGAAAGAGACATGACTTCCTATTTAATCTGTAACAGGTTGTCATATTTCTCAACTTCTGTTAATAATCAAATGGAGAAAATAGCTTGAAATGAGCCAAATTTAGCAATAGTATTCATATAGGAATCTTGAGTTGGGTCATGTTTAAGAAACAGGTTCAATGACTTGGATATTCTTAACTCTAGAAGTTAAATGCAAACAAAACAATCTCGTGTCGAATGATTTGCAAAATAAAAGTTGTCAATCATTTTTGGAGTAAGCTTAGCATAATTTATACAGCTGAACAACTTATAACAAATACTTTATATGTGGAATTGGTAATTTTTAACACCATATATATATAAAAAAAAAATAATAATAATAATTTGGATATGAGATATCATTATTAATAAACAACTCTGTAAAAATCTTAAACTTAGTTAGGCCTACTCTAAGAACTTAGGCAACTAGGTATAGACTTGGGATTCTTCTTGTGCAGCAACTGTAAGAAAGAACATTTCGATCAGTGATCTGTTATGGACTGTAATGTAAGTGATTCTTCTCATTTGTAAAGCAAGTTTGGTAACGAGTTTTAAATTTTTAGTTTGTAATCATGTATTATATACTGATTTAACTTAAACTAATTTGCAGATGATATCTTTAAATTAGAACTTTTTAATACTTTGCACCCCAAAAATATAAATTTGATATTTTACATCCAAACTTTAACAATTTTGCACTCTCGCTTGGAATCTACCACCGGAGCGTAATTTGTATTTAACCTTTAAAAGATATAATTAAATTTTAGTAATTTTCTCTCCAAATTTTCTTGGAGTGCAATATGCAAATATTTAATTAATTTGTAAATTGCACCTCAACATTAAATCTTATAATTTTTAAAAGAGTCTTTTCACTTGAATTTATAAGAAAAAAAAAATTAAAAATATTTTATATAAAAGAATAATTTTATCATTAATTGAAAATTTCTACTAATGGGATATAAGGTTTGTTTATTTAAAGTTTTAATCAAATATAAATTTTAGTACATCTAATTAAACTCTTTATAAATTAATAATCAAACACACTTTTATTTAAATTTTTTTTACCTAAATTTATTTTATTTAAATTTAAAATGATCATAAGCTGCCTTTTTGTCAACCACTCAAGGGCTATCAATAATGGTTTGATTATTTATTTATAAGGAGTTTAATAAGATGTATTTATATTTAAATTTGATTAAAACCTTAAAAAAACAAGACTTATATCCTACTACTAAGAATTTTCAATTAATAATAAAATTATTCTTTATATGAAATATTTTTATGTTGCTGTTATAAATCTAAGTGAAAAGACTCTTTTTTTAAAGAAAATTATAAGATTTAATGTTGGAGTGCAATTTACAAATTAACTAGATATTTGTTTATTGCACCCCAAAAGGATTGGAAAGAAAATTGTTAAATTTGAATTATACCCTTTAAAGATTAAGTATAAAAATCATGCCCCTGCTAGATTTTTAGTTCAGGTGCAAAATTGTTAAAATTTCTGTACAAAATGCTAATTTTATATATTTAAGATACAAAGTACCAAAAAGTTCTAATTTAAGGGTGCAATCTGTAAATTAGTGGTTTGACTTATTGCTTGTAGTTTAATTTGTATTACTTGTTATATAAATTAAATTGCATGTCCTATTCTATTTTACTTCATTATTTCATCTTCCATTTTTCATTCCCACACGGATTCCTTTACAAGGTGACCAATTTGCCCAAGAAGGCAAGTTTGCCCATCCATTCTATTTATGAATCGAAAACAACTTCAAAACGATGTTTGAAAACATTGCATTAGAAATCTATATTAAGAGGGCTTTTCAAATATTAAAATG
Source organism: Thlaspi arvense (assembly GCA_911865555.2). Taxonomy (NCBI): domain Eukaryota; kingdom Viridiplantae; phylum Streptophyta; class Magnoliopsida; order Brassicales; family Brassicaceae; genus Thlaspi; species Thlaspi arvense. The sequence continues at coordinate 19,094 of CAJVSB020000014.1, read as the reverse complement.
CACCAAAATTAGATTTAAAATAAATTCTTGAAAATCTTCAAAGTCAACATTCCTACAACAATTGTGAAAACAAAACCATCAAAATTTTCAACTTTTAATAATTTTTTTTAAATGTTAGGAAGATGCATTGTAATACCTGTTGCACCCATAAATCTGGATTGGACTAGTACAGTGGGTTGAACATGATTGGACTAGGTAGAAAGTGTTGAAGAGTTATCAATCACCAAAATGGGCTGGGCTTGGATGAGTCAGGCTAGGCTGAGGAGATCGAGCTCGAACTAGGCGGATTGGAACTTGGGATGACTGAATTCAACTAGGGCAATTGGGTTATGCTCAAGTTGTGAGCTGCTTTCTAGTTAGGGAACAAAAGAAGCTTCTAAAAAAGCATTTGCTAGTCACAACGAAGACACCGACAACGCCAAGGAGAGTCGGCGACTGCTAAATCTGCATGGAGGCAAGATTTGATAACACAAGAAGCCAATCGAAGCTAAACGGGTGAAATTTGAACCCAATGAAGTAGATCAAAGCTTCTAGTGGAGTTTCAATCTAACAAGGAACACAGAAGGTAGTAGAGGAGTTTCGCTGGGGTTTGTTTGAATTGATTCTGCAAGCGCTTAGATAGGTGCGAATCTAATCTAGGCGATCGGATGATTAGCTGAAAATTCATTTGGAACTGTAGATTGAAGATTGAAACCAAGAGCAGTGAATGCACGATCTATTCGGCTAGGGAGATTGCCAAATCACATATCTAATTGGGATTAAATAAAGAGTAGTTAATTAAAAGAGTTTAATTAATAAAAAAAATTATTTATTAATTGGGCTAGGGGTATTGCCAAATCATGTATTTAATTGAGGATTAAATAAAAAATTATTAATTAAAAGAGTTTAATTAATAAAAGTAATTATTTATTAATTAATAAACCATGACTAGTTAATTGATGAATTTAAGAGATCACACACTAAGTCAAATAAGTCTATATCAATTATGATTTTATATCTAATCATTAGATAGCATGGAATATTTATTGGAGAAACAAATAATTGATTAAGGTAATTAATTAATTAGTTATACCAATTAATTTAGCTTTTATTTTTTAATTAAATTGTTTAATTAAAGTATTTGGTTCAAAGGGTTGAGTTGACAGAACTTGAGGGATTTGAGCTTATGAAAGCCCGTTGTTAAAAACCCGTGGTTGTGGCCCATTAAATTGGTCAACCCTTTAAAGGCCCCTAGAGATTTTAAAGCCATTTAAGTGATATAATTATTAATTAAATTACTAAATTAAATTTAAATTTTAATTTGTATATTATCTTAATAATATAAAAGGGTTTCAGTTAAACAAAGACTTTCTTGGCACCCTCTACAAAAAGAGGTCTGTTCTATTGAGAAGGTGTGATGAAAATAAATTCTTTAATCTCAAAGTCCTCCATACCTATCTCCAATTATTCATAAGCTAAGAGTGGTTTCAAGCTACTAGTATAGCGATGAATTTGAGTTAAGTGTCTGATACGTGGATCAATCATAAAGGAATGATATTTGGATTTCTCTCATATAGAATGATCGAACTTGCAGAAGCATATTTGAATTCGTTCTTACCTTATTTTAGTCAGAAGCATTAAAGGTATAATATTTTATTTTTGATCAATCACTACATATTGTTCTTAGGTGCATTAGTTAGGGTTTGAGCATGATTGAATCAAGCATTATGATTGAGAATTTTAAATTCCGCTACATTACATTTCCCTCTGCATTTTCTTACACTATCAAGATCATACAGACGCTAATAGACATATATCCAAGTCCTAGATCTCAATCAAATGATAGATAACGAAAGACTCTGTTTGCATGTAATGCACAGATGAAAGGTTCACGTCTTTACTTCACCTATCTAGGTATTAATGGCAATATTGCTAGATGTACACTATGGATTATGGGAATTTGTTATTCAATTGGAAATTAAATTAAAGAAATGTTTGTTAAAGGAGTTTAATTAATATAAGTAATTTAATAGTCACTAACACATGACTAGTTAATTAGTAAATTTAAAGAGTTTACACACAAAATCAGAAAATTTATGTTATATTTGAAACATTCTAAATTTTGAATTAATAAAAACTGTCTTTGGAAAGGTTTATTGGTAAATTGATTAAAGGAGTTAATTAATTATAGAAATAATTAAAAGAGTGAATTAATTAAATTAATTAAAAGAGTTAATTAATTAAACTTTATGAGTTACTAATTAATTAAATCCGAGAAATGAGGCTTAATGAATTAAACCAAAACAGTTGGTTCATTGAGAGGCTTGAGTTATGGTTTTAGGTCAAGAATGATTTATTGCTGGTCTGAGCCAAACTTAGCGCAAGAACCTCTTGCATTTTGTATATGGATAGAGAGCTACACAGATAGTAGAGACTTAGCAATAGACGGCTAAATCCAAGTCATGAGCTCATTAGGGGTGTGCAAACCATAATTTTGGTTTAGTTTTTGATATTTTGATTTGATTTTTTTGTTTTAATACTTTTAAAACCAAACTAAACCAATTTAATTATAAACCAAACCAAACCAAGCCTAAAATTTGGTTCGGTTTTGATTTAATTTGGTTTGGTTTTAAATTTAATTTTTTATTAATTAAAAATATTTAAATAAAATTATTTATATTTAATTTTTTATGATTAAATATACATGTATATGCATGTATATGTATGTGTGTGTACATGTATATATATTTGTATATACATATATACATATATATATACACACACATACATAACATATATATGTATATATTCATGTAAATATAAAAATATATATGTATATGTGTATACGTAGCCTTATTCACGGTTCCGGTCCAGATCGGGAAAAAACCAGACTGAACCAGACCGACAATATCTGGTCCAGTCCGGTTATGATTCAGGTTTTTTTGAACCGGAATCTGAACCAGAAATGAACTGTGAACCGAATCGTAAATGAATCGTAGACCAAAACCGTATATGAATCGTGAATGAACCGCAAACGAACCAGATCGTGAATGAACTTAACCGTATATGCGTAAATATGTAAATACTTATATTTATGTATGTATATATACATATGTGTGTATTTATCTATTTATATACAATATAAATATATGTACATGTACATATATTTATATTTGTATGGGTATAAAAACTTTATATGTATGTATGTATGTATGTATGTATGTTTGTGTGAGTATATACACATATAAGTATATATATGTATATATATACATGTCTATATATGTATGTTCTTATATATATATATATATGTATCTATATATTTATATACAATATAAATATATATACATATATATATTTATATTTGTATTAGTAAATATAATTTATATATATATATATATGTATGCATGTATGTACGTCTATGTGTGTGTATGAACATACACATATAAGTATATATATGTATATATAGATATAAAAATATATGTAGGTGTGTGTATATATTAATATTTTTTTTATAAGAATTTTTAAAATTTTGGTTTTGGTTTAAAATGGTTTAGTTTGGTTTAAAACCAAACCAAACTATAATTTTGGATTATTTTTTAAACCAAACCAAATCAAACTAAATTTTTAAAAAACCAAATCAAATTTTAAAATTTAATTTAGTTTGGTTTGATTTGGTTAATTGGTTTGGTTTTGCACACCCAAGAGCTCAACTTGGTGGTAAAAGCAACTCCCTCCAACCGCCAAATTAGATCATTTTTCAGTCAGAGTGAATTATTGATGGACTCAGCACAATCTGAAGGCAAACGAAGCAATTGGAATAAAGAAGGAAGAGACAAAGAAATTCAATTGAAAAGGTAGGGATAAATTAGGAATTAAGAGAAAAAAATGAGTACAAAATGTCAATTTGACTACAAATCAACTTTCATTTATTTATAAAAAGTGCCACTCCCATCAAAAGAACTCCCGGCCCTTCAAAAATTTAGTTCTACTTCTATTTTTACCTACTTAAACATAGAGAAATGGAAGTCAAAATAAGAATTGCAAACACTACATAAGTATTTTTGGAATTAGCTAGTGTAAAAGTAATTCTCGTAAGTTGTTACAAACAACCTCTAAGCAACTTGCTGAAAGCCACGTGGCACACCCATATTATATCCAAATCCAAATAAATCAAATAAATAGATTGAATAATCATACTAATAAAATCATTAAAGCCATGAAAGTTTTAATTACATAATGAAATTAATATACTAAAATCTAAATTATCACAGCTACCATCTACAAACCACTCTAAGGAGGTAAAATTTTTCTACAATATATGCCATTGTTTAGCATCATGATTTGTTTTCTATTTTGCATGAAATTTTGGAATGTTCTAATTATTTAATTTCAATAAGATGTTTAGCCTTAATAATGCACGTCTAATGATCACATTAATAATGCTTTTATGTAGATTTGATGCTTCTCACTGCTAGCATACGCATGTGTCATGATATGTAATTAGTGCTTTGACTATATTATATAATTTAAAATTATATAAACATGTTGTATTATTATGCACTATATTTTTATAACAATAAATCATAAATAGTTCCAGAATTTATCATGTTGCTTACTTAACAATATTGGTTAATTTAATTGTTAGTATGTATGTACTGCATTCTCTTTCTAACTTTTAAAAACAATAGAAAAAAAGGAGTGCAAAGAAAATTGTGAACAAACTTTTTCTTACATTTATCATAAAAAGATCTAACCCACCCTGTTTTACTGTAGTCTTGTAAATTCATATACAAGCTAGGTTTGAAGGTTGAGTTCCAATCAAGTACTGATGTTACACATTGTGATTGGTTTCCAACTTTAGTGGGTTGCAACCTAACATGTTCTATGTAGGAGTGTTCCGTGTTAAATAGGTTTAAAAAAAAATGGCATGCTAAGGTCTAAGCATTCATACATCATTACTTACGTTGTTTGTAATGATGTGGTCACAAAGCATAAATTAGTAACCATTGCAATGATGCATGTGGGATTCACATTGTATGATGTAACGCTGTGAAGTTGGGAAACAGAGAAGGTTTGAACTTACTGCCGGTGTAGTAATTAATTACTATATATGTATGTTTGATACTGATTGGTTATTCTCTAACGTATTTTCTTGACATAATTATATATATTTTTGGTTGATATTTTTTTTTTTTTATCTTTAATCAATTACAGAAGAAGGAAGCTCAGAATGAGATAGATCCCATGTTTCAAGATTTTATTTTCACGCTCATTGCAGAGAGAAGGATTAGAGTTGGGTGAAAAAGTTAAGGGTCTGTTTGGTTTGCAAAAATGTTTTCTATTTTTCCTTTTCTATATTCATTTTTAAAAAATAATTTTCATTTTTAAATTTTCAAAATGATGAAAATGTGTTTGTTTAATTTACCATTTTTATTTTCAAAAAATGAAAATAGTGAAAATATGTTTGGCATTCCAATTTCAATAAATTGAAAATAAAGATTTAATTGAATAAAGTTAAAATTTTAGCGTTTTTTCTAGGATTTTAAGTGTAAGAAATCAGAAAATTTAGGGATTAAATAGAGATTTGAAAATTTTAATGACCAAAATGAATAATAAAAAAGAAATGAGGGACTAAATTGCAATAAATTTTTTTATTGTTTTTCGTCCCTCTCCCCTCCCTCTTATGCATTAAGCAATAGTGAATTAGCCCACCGCACTGCCACCGTCTCCTTCTTCCCATTGTTGGCTTGAATGGTGAAAGAGATCGAGCCCCATTGCGTCGCCTGCCGTCCTCTCTCGTGCAGCCGCTTGTTGCAATTGCCTTTGCGCCACCCATCGTCTTTCTCTCTCTCTCTTCCCTCGATTTGCCTAGGCAATTAAATCCAACCACCTTGCCGCATCAAACCACTGATCTCCTTCTCGTCAATGTCTCTTCTTGCCAGCTCCTTCCCGCTACTTGATTGCTCACTCCCTCCCTCCCTGATTACTCTCTCCCTCCATTCCTAGATCCCCTTCCTCCCCAGTTGCTCTCTCCCTCGATTCCTGAAACAATCTCTTTGAAAACTCTCTCCCTTCCTAAAACTCTATCCCTCAAACCCATCCTAGGAACTCTCTCCCTCTTAGCTCGATTACTCAATCGCTGCAATCCGAATTCTACCATTGAAGCAAATTATGGAAGAATTGGAAGAGAAGAGGATGAACAGTAGACCGAGGAAACCTATGCAAAAACAACACTGAAAATTGCATTAATTACCATTATGTCACCAGGTTTTCACTTTTGATAGAAAACGGAGAAATAACTTTTAATTATTTTTTAGCTTCTACCCATTTTTAGAAAATGATCTCTAAATATGAAAATAAAAATAGTCTACTGAACATGTTTTCAAGGATATTTTCTATTTTTTTTAAAATGAAAATAGAAAACAGCCTGAGCAAACAAGCCCTAAATTTGCTTATGTAAGTTTTTAAATATATTGTTCTTCCATCTGTGTTAATTAAGTAATACTAGACTTGATTTGTATAATTTTTGTGTGCGAAATTTTGAAAAGAAGAAAAAGTTTGAGTTAGTTATTCAACGCACATTATTAAGCAAACGTGGCCAATGTCATGTGGTATAGATATATGGTTTGATCCAAATAGAGAAAAGAAAATAGGCAGTCTTTGCACTTGGTTTTGTTGATAAGACTTTAAAACAATCTTTCTCTTCTGGGCTATAGTATAAAGCATTTTGTCACATGATTACAATGAGGAACCAAACTCATGCCTAAGACAGACAAGAAATTATAACTTTTAATAGTTCCAATTAATTAAAGCAAGCAATGTAAGAAAGAGGAAATCAGAAATCAGATGGCTATGAGAAACAAGAAATTATGATGAACTAATTCAGACAAATAAAAAAATTATCATACTTGATTCAATGTCAAGAATCTAATTAGGACCATCTTCTTATTCTCACGCATCACTTTGCTTTCAACATGCAAATGATGACATATCATATGATAAAAGATTTTGTCAATGATGAGACTAGTGACAAGCAAGTAACTGAACGTGCTGTAGAGAACAATATATTTACAAATGTAATTAACATAGAAATTTTTACTTTATATTTATTTGTGAATTAATTATAGTTATAAGCTTTTAATTAGTTTGAATATATGTGAAAGCATTTTATATTTAATTTATGATTTTATATTTATTAAAGTATTTCTTTAAATTGTTATGAATTTTAAAAGTCTTTTTTAGGACCAATTTAACACTATAAATGTGCAAATCATAATTGCATGAAAAAATCATGGGGATTTTCTTGCAAATTTCATTAGTTGAAAAATTTCATTAGTTCTTTTGACTTTTCTTATTTGTTTTTCCTCCCATACTTCTTCTTTTCTCCTGAGGTGGAAAGAGAGGAGAAAAGGATTAAAGGTTTAATGAAATGTTAGTTGGAGTGTAGAGAAATATTTCGCAAGAGATCTATTTTGCAAGAGAAAAAAAGGACAAAAAAGAAATAATAGTAATATTTAAGTGTTATTTAAGGAATATGATGCATTATCATGACTAATGGCTTGTTATTGCAAAAAGAAAATTTTTAGTTCTAGTTTCACTTAGGGGGTGTTTGCAAAGTTTTTGTAAAATCAGGAGTAAGTGCTTTAAGTATAAGTGAGTAAAGTTGATTTTAATGAAAGCAGGAGGTGTTTGCAAAATAGATAAAAAAAGTTCTCGAAAGTAGTAAAATATTGTTTGAGAAATAATTTTTGTAAAATGATGGTAGAGAAATTTTAGGATCAAAATGACAATTTTGCCATTATAAATATATTATTTATTTATTTTTTAAAATTTTTCTAATTTGCCTCAACACCATAGTTGCCGCACGCAACGGCCTATTGTGACGGCAGCGGCGGTGTTTGGAGACGTTGCGTGCAGCCAGTGCGAACGACCACATGCAACAGTGGTGGCTTGAGTCATTGTATGCGGCAATTTCGCACAACAGCCGTTTAGGGGCTGCTGCGTGCAGCGATTACCTCCACCGCCTATGGTGGTGCTATTTGGAGCCACTATGTGTGGCCATTGCAGCGGTGGTGGCTTGAGCCGTTGTGTGCGACGATTTTACACAGCGGTCATTTGGGGGCTGTTGTGTGCAGTGATCATCTCCACGTCATGTAGCAACGGTGTCTGGAGTCACTATGTGCAACCATTAGCGATGGCTTGAGCTGCTACGTGCGGTGATTTTTTGCAGCAGCTGACGCAATGGCTGTCTGGGGGCCGTTGTGTGCAGCGATCACCTCCACCACACTTAATGGTGGTGTTTGGAGCCGCTTCATGCGGCGATTTCACATAGTGATTGTTTGGGGGTCACTGCATGTGGGCAATGCAATGGCATTCTCCAGAGGTGGTAGTGAAGGTGCTATCTGGCGATGGGTGAAGAAGGAAGGAGAGAGGAGAGGGAATGAGAGAAAAGAAAGGGGTAAAAATATTTTAGAGATTTAGAAATATCAATGAGGGTAAAATGATCAGATTATAAGAAAAGCAGTTTCTATTTACTTATCAAATTGCCATCCAAAATTAGAAGTAACCCCCATCAACTTCTCAAAATTAGCTTTTACTTCAGATTTTTCAATTTCAAAAAGTTGAGATTTAAGTTAGAAACACTCCCCAAACACCCCATAAGCACTTTTATGCCTAGGGAAGTGCAGTTGTAAACATGGCTTTGGTGAGGTTTTGGATTATTTGAAAATCAATAATAAAATAAAACAATAACAACAATAACAACAACAACAACAACCAACAATACTGCCCCAATTGAGACAACACGAAGCATCAAACTTATCCGTTGTTACTATTAAAATGGAGATGCTCTATAATTTTGTCTATTGTATAAAAAATAAACAAAAGAGTTGCACTACAAAACAAAAGTCACAGGCTTGAAAAAATATAGAAATTTAACAGCTTGGTTTCAGGTCTGTCTTGATCTATTGGGAACAAGAATCGACTAATTAATAGTTTGAATCAAAATAGTTACTTTTGACATCAAAAGAGGATTTTGGTTCATTGTCAACTAATTTTGATTTGTTTAAATAATGATAGTAATGACGTGTTTGGAGGAAATTTTGAATGTTTGATTGAAAAATATATGATTTTTAATAAAATTAGAGTTTGGTAAACTTATTGACATAGAAGTTCAAACAAAAGTTGAAACCAACGTTTTATATCATAATAAATTAATTTCTTCATACATCACTTTAAAAGTTATTTCACCAACCATCTTAAACAACTTTGTGTGCTTAACTTATTCAAGCTAAGTTGGGTAAATTGTAGCAATTGTCCTCTGATCTAACTATTTCCAAGTATTCAATTTGTTTTTTAATACAAAAATGGTGTTCTTTCGAAATCCTTCTCTATACTCCAACCATCATTTCATTGAACTTTTAACCCTTTTCTTCTTCCGTCCACCTCCAAAAAGATAAAAGAAAAATTAATTTCTGCAACAGATGCTCCAAATATTTCCGATTTGAGCCTCACGCTACAACACATGAAACCTTTGCCTCTTTTGTCGGAGTAGTTGCTTTAGTTCCGATCTCACTCATCATCACCACCAAAGTTGGAGAGAGACAGAGATTTCTTCTTGCAGTAGCTTGATTACTTAACTAGCTTTCTCACCCTTTTTTAAGTTGCAGGTTTTCTTTTTCAAGCCTTTGAACTTCCTCCTTGGATGCTCTAAAGGTGCCTCGTATCCCTAATAATTGTTGGATACAATGATGCATACAATGGATTAAGAAACCAAGAGATACTCAAAAGCTTGTGAAGAAATACACATGAAGGTTAGCTGTGAAGAAATACACATGATTTGTTGTCCATGACAATTGTATGCTGGAAAGCATGGTGGCTTCTTTATTTTGGAGAAGTGGAAGGGATTTAGTTTTGGATTTAGTTTTAAGTTGTAAGAGAGAGAAATAGTGAGAGGGGGAAGAGCTAGTTTTCAAATTTCAAAATTAGTTTATAGTTGCTATTGGTGCGGGAGAGGGAAATGGAAAAAAAACATTACAAATGCGTCAACATTCAATCGGGGAAGAAATCTAAAATAAAAGTAATAGAAAATAAATATATCAAGACTAAGGAACCACCCAATATCAACTAAATCTTCTCCTATGAGTGATCAACGTTTGGTGTTTTTCGATTTTTTCATAAAATTATATCATATCAATTATTTCAGTTTTTTTAGTGTTTAAACTAAAACTATACTTTTTGATACTGGTAGCATTACTTTAGTTTTATTCGGTTTCAGTACAGTTAGGTGCGGTTTTTACAGTTTTTTTTAATCATATTAAAATATTTAAGTAAACTAATAAAATTTTTACAAAACTACACAAAATAATTCTTTTAGTATATAACTAATAAGAAAAAATTAAATTATTTCGAGATTATATTATGTTAATAATTTCCTATATTTAAGATTTTAATTTCAAAACTTTTATTAATAACCATATATAAGTTTATATTCTTAATCTCATAATGTATTAGAAATAAATTAAAAATTGTATGAAAATAAATAAAAAAGTCAATTTTGTTTAATCAAATTTAACATGAAACTTTTTATTAATTTAATTAAAACCTACTATCATTAGAGGATTTAATTAATTTACATGTAATATAAATACTTTAATTAATAACTTATAATCTAATTTTTTGGAAGTTTAATAATTTCATACATAATATAAATAATTTAATAAATTATTATGTAAAAACATATTGGTACGATATAGTTTAAATTTAATTTTATTTTTTTAAATATGTATTCATTATTGTACACTTATTTTTTTTTATTGATATAGAGATATAAAATTTAATAGTTTTTATTTTAAAAATTAAAATTTAATTCTCAATTATATGTTTTTATTTGGCAATGGTAATTATTTTTTTAAACTTAAGATTTTTGATGAAAAAAATTCAATACTTAGTTTTTTTCTTCATTTAATTTTTTTCCTAAAACTATTTTTTAAATTTATTAAGTAAAACATTTTATCTATTTACAATGAAAATGTATATATAAGATGTTCCTTTTTTTTTTTGTTAAGCCTTTCTATGTGCTAGATAATTTATAAAATTTAAATTAGGCGTTAAATTAGTAAGTGACTACATTGTAACATAAATGTAATAATGAAACAAAAAAATAAAAAAAGAATAATATCATTCTTTAATAAATGTACAAAAGTTAAAAAATAATTGTAAGAACAAGATATATATTAATTTTTTTACATTTTAATTCATAATATTTACACTTTTTTTCATACAAGTTTTTAATCTTTTAATTTTTTAAACTTATTATTGAATTGTATTTAATACTTAAGAATTTAATCATTTCATATATTATATAAATAATTTTATAAATTATTATATATAATATTTGATTCAGTATGATTTTTATAAACCAAAACTCTATTAAAATATTTAATATAATATTACATAATACTAAACTTATAATTTTTTTTTAAAATCTAACTTTTAATATAATTCATTTAAATATGATTCAATTCAGCACAATTTTTAAAAAATCAGGACACCTTTATCTTCTCCCACGCACCAACAACTTGTATTTTGAATTTCAAATTCACTCACCAACTATAGTTAAAATTTTGAATTTCAGACTTCTCTCTCTCGTTCCCTTCGTCGCCCTTCCCGTCGTCCCTGTCATTCCTCTAGCCTCACAAGCAAAATACTTCTGCTTTGTCATCCCGAGCTGTGAACAGAAAGAAAAATGTTTTTCTCCCCCTCCATCGCCCTTCCTGTTGTCCCCATCATTTCTCCCATTACGGAAGCAAAACGGGTCCATGCTGTGTCCTTCCCGCACCATGAACGACCAAAAAAGTTTTCCTCCCCTTTCGTGACCCTCCCCATCATTTCTCTAGCAGTGCAAGAAAAAGGGGTCTCTACTCAGCCCTCCTGCTGTGAAAAGATAGAGAAAACTTTTCTTCGCTTTATTGTCCACGTATTGGCCAGAAAGGCTGAAGGGAGGAAAAAAAATGTTTCCTCCATCTTTCTAGCCGTCAGATCTTCGCAGCAAAAAAAAAAAAAAAAAAAAAACTTTTTGTTTTCTTTTTATTTTTCGTTCTGTTTTTTTTCCCAGGAAATGTAGATTAAATAATCAACAGTAGCTTCTAAGCCAATGAAATTCTTCCTTTTTTTTTTGGGGGGGGGGGGGGGGGTTACAATAGCCTTCTTTCTTTGCTTAGGCTAGTATATTTTCTGATTTCATCGTGGGTTTTATATTTGAGTAAATTCCAAGTCATAAATTCTATTACCTAAAGAAGCCTGAATGAGATGAATATTTTAATTATTTATCATGATTACAATTATTATTTTATTTTTTTATGCATCTGAATTCTGTAATCTGAAAAAAAACATTAGTACATTTCAGTGCCTGCATTGGGATGTGGTTTGTAGAATATTAAGTGTTTGGAGGATGCCGGGCAATATGCAAAACCAAACATGACAATCTTGCTAGTAGGGTGCAAGTGCGACTTTGCACAACAAAAAGCTGTCAGCTAGGAGCAAGCTGGATATTTCAATTGTGTTGGTATTTGATTGATTGGATAAAATAAGATAAAATAGGATAAATTTATTTTATTTAGTCACACGTTCAACATATATGTACAAATACAGGGAAAGATCATAAAAAATATATGTACCAGGCTAAGAAGAATAATACTTAAAAGGGAAGAAAAGATGTGATAGTATTTTTTCAAGTATTCTCATGTAATTATTTTTTTTCTTTAACTAAAATGAACATATTATTTATATGTAAATATGGCGCCACATCCGATGTCACATCCTTCTACCTAGAACCAAAAATTGCTCAACCAATTGGAATCCAACTGCCACCGTCCAGGAGAAGAGGGGAGAGGAGGAGGAAGAACAGCCGACTAGTCATAGAATCCAACTGCTGTCGTCTGATTCATTCATTTGCTTTAGTTTGCATAGAGGAGAGGGGAGAGAAAGAGAAGAGAGGAGAGGAGGAAGAAGAATAGCTGACTGGACATGGCATCTAACCACTACCGTTTGATTGGTCCGTTTGCTATAAATTTGAAGATCTTTGTTTTGCTGTAGATCTGAAGGAAGATTGTCCAGGATCTGCGGGCTCTGAAAATGGTTGGCGCTACCAATCTCCCGGGTGGTTGGTAGACTGATTTGCAGGAGGAGAGAGAAGAGATGAGAGTGAATCTAACCTTCATCATTCATTTTGATACTAGATCTCGACTTACTAAATCAGTAGTTTTTAATAACTTTTGAATCAAATATCAGTATTAACATCTAATATTGATTTAATAAATATTAGAGTCATTAATTAATTAAGTCAATTTCTAATATTAAATATAGAAATATTTATTTTTTCTACTAAATCAACGCTTTCATTTAAGAAAATCTAGTAGTAGTGGGTGGACTATGGGAATTGCTACTCATACATTCCAAACAAGGCGCTAATCATATATTTCCAAATAATCTGGGCTCATTACTCAAAAATCAAATACATTAACATGCATTTCTTTGCATAAACAATATATATAACATTACGTTTTAATAAAATAACAAAAACATCACCAATCAATTGCAGTCCCAATACAATTTTGAATATCATCGACCCATATAGGCTTGGTTTCTCTAACAAATCAATGTGCACGCAGAAGGCAGGACCAAAAAAACTAGCTCCTCAGAAAGATCCTATCTGGCGACGCCACCCAAAATTCTCAGCCCTATTTTGATATTGAAATATTTCCAGCCATTTTCCTTCTTCAGATTTTTCATTAGGACAATAAGGGTTTAGGTTGGCTGCTGACTCCCATCTATGTTCTAAGAAAAAGCTAGCTTTAACAGGTGGTAGACCGAAACTTCTCGGTTATTAAAAAGTTGAGATAAAAATAACTTTTTCTTTTCCAATACCAAACAGGGCTAAGCCCCGGCTTTCTTTTGGACAAGTTTCTCTATCAAGTCAGCCGCCTCTTGGACCGTGGTTATGTTCTCAGAGCTTTCCTCCTCCACGCTGATGCCAAATTCCTCCTCCAGCCCCATCACTATCTCCACCTGTTGGACATCACAACCCGGCCATATGCTTAGCTAACTTTCTTTTCGATATTTGGGTTTAATTTTAAGTACAGAAGCTCTAAAAAAATTCAAAATCAGTATCTCAATTTTTTTTCTTTTTCCAATTCAGCCCAAATTTTACATTTATGTGTTCTTTTGTTATTTGTTTTTTTTGTATTTTTCGGTTTTGAACGCTAAAAAGCTCGATATACAGCCAAACAAAAGAGCACAGGAAGGGGTGCATACAGTGTCCAGGGAGTCAGCCCCAAGTGCAGAAAACTTGGTAGCAGGGGTGAGCTCAGATTCGGGAGGTAATGCCAGCTGCTTCCTCACAATTTCACAAACCTAATCCACTGTCTCCCGCTTTGCCTGTCAAATGAATTTGTACTCCCTTGTATATACATACATATACATATACGTACACACACACGCACACATATAATGTCATCTTAAAAGAGTGAGAAATTACTACTTTATTTTTTATTTTTTTTTTTTTATTTTTTTTTTTTCATTGAGCAGAGAAGAAATTAAAAACAAAAGACGAAGAAAATACAGCGCAAGAGATGCTGAACCGCCGAGAAGTGAGCGGAGGGAACCTAATCCTTGCTGAGCCCGCAGAAGGAAGCTTCACACACCACCTGCTTACAGCTCCCTGCAAAATGGTTTGGAAAAATAATATCTAATAAGCAACCAGTAAAGTTATATTTCCATTGTCTCCTTCAAAAATTAAATAAAAATGCGTTACAGGGCGCACTTCAATTCAAAGAGTGGGAGTTACTAAACTGATGGTGCAAGATGCTAATTTTATATTTCTAAGATGCAATACGTGTGAAAGATGTAATATTGAAGGTGCAATCTATAAATTAGTCTATATATTTGAACAGGCCCAAGTTTAAAGATTATATGCTCCGAACACAAGCAAAAGCAAAGCATTATTGTAAAGAGACCAAAATGTTAGAAGCAAGCCCACACAAGATAGAAGCTGGAGAAGGATTTTTCTCTCTTTCTTTCTTCTTTTCCCTGTGGTTGTTACCTGGATGCTACGCGGCTTTAGCAGGGAAGCTTGGAAGCTGAGACTGCAGGCATTAGCTGAAACGGAAGCCATTCGAATCTGGAAGAGCAGAGCAGAAAGCCAAGGTGCAGGCGCAATGTCTGACTGATTCAGCCAAACAGAGAATGTCGTTTTAGGGTGGAATAGACGGGACTGGATAACACCACTCCTGCCTCTGGGCTTGTAGAGGATGTAGTTTTCTCTCGGAGATACGCGTTAGAAGGGGTTCCTGAGAAAGGAGACGATGCCATATCCGTATGTTGAGTTTTCCTTTTGGTGGGAAATTGCCTTGACTTGCCCTGGGAACAGTAATTTGCGGTTGGGAAAGAGAGACTACGGTGGAGAATCTGAAGATGCAGCAGATGAGTGGCAAGCATTGGCTTGGAATATCGCAAAGCCTATCTGCTGACGTGACAGAAGGATTGGGTTTTGCGCTCGTGGGACGCCCCACTCAGCAAGTTGACTTCCTCCCATCCTTCCCTCCTCCCAAATTTTAAAATCCAAATTATATGCTTGGTATTATTGAAATATATTTATTTCCTATTTACTTTTAGCTATCCTTGCTCTTTACAAACATATAGACCTTCAATTTTTTAAAATGTTTTTTGACTCGACAGAAGTGTGGGCTGTGTGCCGAGCTCCCTAGGGGTAGGGTTGGGTGCGGTGCGCTGCCTGCACAGGCCCAATGCAAGCCTAGGTCAAGCTTTACTTTTTCTATACCCTAAAGCAATCCTGAACAACTCGGTGATTGGGTCAATTCTTGTCTTTTCTACGAGGGTGTGCAGGTTGTCAAAATCTGTCATCAAAGAGCTTGAGAAGTTGTAGACAAATTTTAGCTGGGGTCACAAGGATTAGGTTAAAAAGCCACACCCGGTGGCATGGAACACCTTGGTACCCCAGGCTTATGGAGGTTTGGGGATGAAAAGTATGCAAGGATGAATAAGGCTTACATAATGAAACTCAGCTGGCAAATTAAACAATGGAGTACAGCCCTTGGTTAGAAGTTTTGAGGGGTACATATGGGAGAGTCTATGGCTGGCTATTTTTCATAGCCCAAAAGCCCTCAGATTCCAAGCTTTGGTGAGATCTAGTTTAGAAATGGAATACACTTTCAAGATTTGAGTTATTGAGAGTTGGTAATGGGACTATAAACTTCTAGACGGATAGCTGGCTTGATAAGAATGTGAAGCTTATAGATTTCAAGTTTGGCCACTTCCAAGAGGTGAAGGATGTAGACGGCCTGAGATGGTGGCAGTTCAATGGAGATTGGGATTGGGATAAATTGAAGTCCTATCTTAAGTCGGTAGTTCTTGTCAAATTCCAAGCCATCCCTCCTCCATCCTCAGACTTAGGGTCGAACAAGATTATTTGGCCAAGGGAGAGTAATGGGGAATTTAGTGTGAGAAGTGCATATAGACTCCTTAATAATTACAGCTTTATTAAATAGAGAAACACTTTGAGCAGGATTTGGAGACTTCAAGTCCTAGAGAGAGTGAGAAGTTTTATTTTTCTAGTACTCCAAGGCAGGCTGAGCACAAATGAGAGGAAAGCTAAATGGAGTAACTACGATCTGGGATGTCTGATATATGGTCATTTGCGAGAAACTATATCCATGTTCTTAGAGATTGCCTTGTAGCGATGGAGGTGTGAAGGGTCTAAGAGTTAGAACTAGTTTCTTCATATTGGAGACTCGAGAGTGGTTGGTATCTAATAGCAAGGGGATTAGTGAGGCATTTCCTAGTCAAAAGGGAGCAAGTAGGTGGCTATTGTGTCTTGGCTTTTATGGAATTGAAGGAATAGGAGGATTTTTTAAGAATGTTTCCATAGACCGTCAGATCTAAGGATGGTTATAGATTAGTGGATATTGCACAGTAGCTACAGATGTTAGAGAAAGACTCAGAACATGAAGCTAGAGGGAGGTAGCCTTGAAGGGTGGAGACCGTTGAAGGTGTCACAACCTAACTATAGGTGCCATGATTGGCGCCAGAAATGAAATTTTCACACTTAGCCAGCCTTAAATTTATCAAAAAATTCTAAGTATCAAAATATTCTAAGTGTTTAAATTAAAAAAAAAAAATTCGGCAAAGTTTCCTTTAAAATTAAACATTTCCCAAATTATAACTTGTATAAAATGTTGCAAAGTTTTCTCAACAACAATCAATAGGCAATTATAAAAGATGTAAAGTTTTAACATCTAATTATTACAATAGAAAATTATTAAGTATAATTGGATCTTATTTATAGGTTTAGAAGCAACTATAAATTGAAATAAATGAAATAGAAACTATATTGATCTAAATTAACTTTACCCAAATCAGAAATTGGGCTCATTTAAGGATGCCTCTTAATTAAACTGTGGAATCCAATTGAGGATTTGTACTAGTATTTGAAAATATTAAATAAAAGAGTGAGTTTTTGTGACTCAATAAGAAAAAATGCTTATTCTAAACATGTAGAACAAGCATCACATAAAAATATTTTTATAAACTCAAATATAATATTGTAATCTTTAAAAGGCTTTAATCGTGCAAGTGTAGTAAATAAATTTTTTTTATAAAAATATAAATATATATTTATAACCTAGACCTTATGTATATGACCACATGTATGTTCATAAAATAGTGCGGAGATCCCATGTCCATCATCCAATACCCACCATGGATACGTATTATATCATCCTATGCATCATCATAGGTCACTTGTCAGAGTAGTTATATGCATTAACCATCACTTATTATGGGTATAACATATTAAATCATAACTCACCAAGGGTATCTATATCACAACATTATCCACCATGGGCATATGTCAAATTGTCACCCACCATGAGTATATATATATATATAATAACTCTCAACATCCATTATTGGCATAAATGTCAAATCATCATTCACCATGAGTATAAATCATCACCCGCCATGGGTATAAATGTCAGATTCTCAAACACAAAAATGTAGACAATAATCTTAGTTGAAATTTTCAATTTTTAAGTATTCTGTAATCATTTAACATAACATAGGTATAATTTCATTACTTGTCCTAGTTTTAGCTTTCTTGTAATCAAAACATGTTATTGGTTCATAAAATGTTTATAGAACACACCGTACGCATTATAAAACATTTATAAGATTAATAGTTGAATAAGCAATTATTTATAATAAGCTTTAAGAAAATGCACATAAAGAACAAATATTATTATTCACTTTGAAATTTTTTAAGTGCTTTATGAAGAATAAAATATATCACCTCGAACCCCACGTGGACAATCAATCTAGGAAACTTATATAACAAGTATCAATTTTAGGAATACACAAATAACCCATCAACAAGGTTCCTAATGGAGATTTCCAATTCGAATCCTGATTTAGTTAATTATTATCTTATCCCCTATGTTACTTTAATGTTATAGTCAATTCCATGGTTTCTTTTCTCCCTTTATTTGCCGAATAATTCCTAATAGTACTTTGGTGTGTTCAAACCAAAACATGTCTAGTAATGGCTATGGAAGTTCAAGGTTAACAAGGATCAGTGGTCCATGGCTCAAGCACTCCATGAACAAAGTGAAACTTGAGCCAACGGAGTTCATTAAATAACTAGGGAAACAATCATTCTAGTCCACATTCCATTGATACATCAGCTTAAAATCATAAAATGGTTTTGGTTCTCAGAAAGACAATCTGTTATTAAAAATTTTTGGCAACAACTTGCTATATCCATAGTTGAATAACACCCATATGAATGGATAAACAAAACATGCCCTCAAATGGGAGAAGTCTATTATTACAGTAATCAACATATTAAACTCTCTCTTAATCTAATTAGCAACATAAGGGAGAAACACGCGAGAAATAGATGAGTGAGATAAATACTTACTTGATTGAAGCAGGGGTCGCCTAATGGATTATATAAAAAAAATGAAGTGCAAGGAAAGATGCAATGTCTGCAGTTTTACTTAAATGTGAGGCCCACCAGTTCTGATTCCACAAAAAAAAAAAAA